>JAEAOA010000360.1:417500-435000 GCA_016746295.1 Potamilus streckersoni | reverse complement strand
TTATTATGATTAGTAACGAATCAACATTATTATCATTGTCTAATCAATATAACGCAAGCTGGCAGCCAAAATCTATACAGAAATCTAATTAAAAGATAACATTATAATCCTTTGTTAATTAAACTTCAGAGCAATGCCAATGATACAGACATGCCTATCATCATTTATGGATATTTTACACAGAATGATCATGAACACATGTTCCTGTAAATAATTGGTCTTAGAACAAAAGAAAACAAAATGATATTATTGGATTTCTAGGCATCGTATGCTTTTTTTGCCAGTAAGTAAGTGTTTCATTTAAATCTACGGGATTGTTTTCTGTTAATATGTTTGTGTCATGGAATTATTTAGGACTGGTATGCTATTTTTGGCATGGTGTCACGACTCAATGGTCCTAAATTATGTAAAAAAAAGAATGGAAACCAACAAAATTTGTACAATTCAACAAATATTTTATTTCCCTCGAAGATGAAGTGAAAAGTATCGAACGTGGAAACATAGCAATGACTTGAATTATGATGTCCTGCTAGCAGTCTTTTAATGCATTATAATGGCTGAATTCAACACTTGTACATTTTTAATTCACTCTAATTCTAAATTAATGTTCAAGACTTATATTGATGAGCACTTTGTATTTGCAGTGAATAATTAATAAAAGAAGGTGGAAATTTCACGTCCTAAATCCAGACTTACACAAATATATTTACCTCGAAGTAGTTGATCCACAATAATAAAGGAATACTAACAATGTAGTATGTTGTTTACAAAATAAATGTCTCTGGTCAGGTACACCATGAATTTGATTTTGGACATTGTCAGGTAAAAATATATCATGCAATTATTAAGAAAAGCTAGCCAGTAACACAATGAAATATACATTTTACTCGGCAGGAAATATTATTCGTAGCATAAACATCAGCTGCGTCTAAAATTATGTTTTTGGCATGGCATGATTATTGTATTATGTATGTCATCATGAAAATAATTATGTGGAATTTTAATCTAGGCTGTAACATAATGCATTCTCATAATGCATTCTTTAGGCTGTAACATAATGCATTCTGTTACACAATGCAGACTCCCGACTTAGAAGTCTCACTATTCGGTTTCCTAACAGTTACGGAATAAATACTTTCAGAGTGGACTCGTTTTTCTCACCCTATTTTCAGACTTTTTCAGTTTTTTTTAAAGCTTTGAATATTTACCAATATTGTGTGTGGTTTGGCGGGATAGCGAGAAGAAATCTTTTGAAAGATTAATTTATTTGACATAAACAAAAAAATGATGGTCTTAGAAATTTATCATTTATAGCTTGATTTGCTGAATCTTTATGGTTTTGTTTAGCTGAAACACACACACACACATATATATATATGTATATATGTATGTATATATGTATATATATATATATATATATATATATATATATATATATATATATATATATATATATATATATATATATATATATATATATATATATATATATATATATATATATATATATATATATATATATATATATATATATATATATATATATATATATATATATATTAGTGACTATGTCTATGCATGTAGATAATTTGGCAAATATTATTTAATAAAATTCTGAAACATATTCTGGCGCAGAAAGAAGCCACCAAACTCCTTGTGTTAAAAAAGAAAAAGGATATTGTTTTATCTCTCCTATGCAGATGTGACATTATATAGGGATAAGGTTTTAATTGTATTAAGGGCAATGTGTTGCTATTTTTGAAGCCAAATTATATGTGTGTGTGTATATATATATATATATATATATATATATATATATATATATATATATATATATATATATATATATATATATATATATATATATATATATATATCCTTTACATTTTATAAGCATTGAAAGGACCTTGGTTGTAAATTACTTTCTTTGATCCTTTTATTGATATCGTTAGATATTTTGCAATTCAGACACATTTACCGGAATAAAAATAAACCACCCAATTCTTTTTGAATGAGATGTTTATAGATAAACTTTTTGTGATGGGTGCGTGTTGGGGGTGGGGACATATAGGGTGATTTTACTTGACATGTACGACGAAAATAAAGATCAATCTCGGTTGGTAGATTAGTCGCCTAAAATAATTTTCTAATATGAAGAATCGAATGGCACGCAGTCTATATGTATGCCGTCTAGTTTGTCTTTATAAGGAAGAACTAAATTATATACAGTCTACTTTGTCTTCATGATGCAGACTGTAACAGTGTATAGTCTAGGTTGTCTTTGCAATAGGGAATAGAATGGTATACGGTCTAGTTTGATTATATTATGCAGAACTGAATGGTATACCGTTTAGTTTATCATTATAATGCATAATTGAATGGTATACATTTTAAATGTCTTTTTAAGGCATAACTGAATGGTATAGTCTTTTTCAAAATGCAGAATGGAATGGTATGCAACCTAGTTTGTCTTTATCATACAAAACTCAGTCATATATAGTCTATTTAGTCTTTATCATGCAGAATTCAACGGTATACAGTCTACATTTCCACACATTGAATATAATTAATAATAAGCTTTTCAGATCCCTTGTACTGAATTACTTCGGCACGAATTGAAGTTCGGTTCTCTCCTATTTGTACATACCGTTAGGCCAGTGTTGTTACGTTCAGCCTTCAACTCCTTAATTTAAGTTTGCAGACCGCATGTGTTTAGGTCATCAAATTGTCGGTCATAAGAGATCACTGGCAATGCTTGAGTCTTAAATGAAATCATATTTTCACTGTCAGAAATTTTTGCAATTGGATGCAAAGCGTGCAAGGAAACTGTATTGAAAGGAACTGTTAACCTTTTGATTACAAGAAAACTATAGAAAAGGTTACTTGCATCCCTCTTCCTTGCTGGTTTAGAAATAATGTATAAACTAAATCAAAACTTCAGCAGTTATTATATTATCCAGATACTAGGTCTCTCTGTCTGACTTTCGTCATCACATGGAATTTTCTTTTGATGTATACTAATTCGTATAAGCCTGCCAATTTTGCATCAGGATTGTTGATACATTTTGTATGACACGGGCGCGACTACCGTCCCCGAGTCCATGCAGTGCTGAGGGTGTATGAAGAAAATGGGGCATATTCACGGAGTCGAAATCCCGTGTTTAATTGAGGAGCCGATATGTAAACTTTTGCAGTAGGACAGATAAAACTACTTAATGATTTTGCGGATGAGGCATATTTATCCGTGGAATCAAGTTGCAAAGAAATACGCCGTTTTCTATAATTGGGAACCAAACTACAGATGTACAGAAATATATTATTTGCTGCAATTTGGCACCAGTCCATGAATATACGGGAAAACACCGTTTACTGTAATTGGAAACATTTCCTTGTAATTACATTTGTCAAGGAATACTGAAGATTAAAACTAATAAATTACCAACCATGCAGAGATACCGATTCTAATTTTTAAGTGGTGTTGGATAACGGCCTACTTATACAGCCAACCAAACGTATGATTATAGAGGATATTCACCTCTTTCAGGTTATTGTTTGATTTGCCGATGATGGTTTAAACGCAGTATTGAGTTTAAATTGCTTGTATACATGTTATGTGTGATACACTAAAATCTAAAATTAGCACAAACATCGACATTTACCCCACATAAGTCTATAAGTCCCAATTATCACAATTACGATCTAAATGTGAGAATAAGCGTGCACGATATACTATAAAAGAAAAGGATGCCTACATAATAGTTAAAGTTACTAAGAAGTATTCGAATAATTGCATTTCTGAGTTTTATATCTGATCTAAAATGAAGTTTGCCTCACAGATGTATAAACATTACAAAAAATACCTTGCTTATGACAAACATCTTTATGCATAACTAGAAAGTTCTAACCAAATAAAATTATAGTAAAAGCATCTGCGCTTTCTCAGACGAAAATGTAATGTTGTTATTATCCGCGACACAGATTGCAAAAGTGCATATATCCCTCTTTGACCGGATATATTAAATACCTTATTACCATAAGCAAAACGGTCTGTATATGGTAAGCAGCACCGTTCCTTATAAGTTAAGCAGACAAAAAAAACTTTAAATTAATCCATTTAGTTGTCTCTACAGCATGTCGTAAAAAGTGACATTTTATTACGCTAAGTTAATTTTACTCGTCACTCTACATCATAAACGAATTTTATTTCCGTACGCACAAGAATGTATTTTAAGTTGCAGTGCTGTTTGAAACCAGAGCAACCAATCAACCAACCGACCTTCTAAATATATACAAAGTAACAAATTATTTCCTCAAAATGATTGATGTATTTTTATATTTTTATTATATAAGTAAGACATCAGTGTCATTAGAAACTTGATCTAGATGTTGCAGTATAGTAACGTTAATTTGCATCAGGTGATGGCATATGATACAATGCAATGCGATGTGATGCGATGCGATGCGATACGATACGATACAATACGATGCGATATGAGAATGGCAATGCCTGTAGCAGGTGCTTTGACAGAAAATATACTGCGGGGAATTTATGATAAAATAAACGATATCATTCAAACTTCACACGATTAAAGAGACCCAGTCCGGAATTATGTGTTTGATATTTCTGAGAGCATTTCTGTTTAAAAGATCTAACCCCACCCCACCAAAAAATGTGGTTCAAAGTCATGTATTTTTAAAGTTAACACCAAGAATGAAAGTTGCTATGTCTCAAATAGTCATACCAGTAGATGGAAAAGTTACATTAGTATAACTCAAGTTGGCATGCTATTTGTTTTGAATCCGAATTCCACCTCTTGGTAGTTATTTATACGTCGTTTATAACAATTTTACTCATATGTTCTGCCAGCCGCATTTGTGTTATGAAAAACATATCAGAAAATTAAACACATACATATTAACTTAACCATAATATTTACAAACAACTGTTGACATTGCAGTTTTCACACGTTTAAGGTCAAGGTAGTTATAGAAATTTTTAGCAACGCTGGCTCTCTTGACTTGTAGGAATTGTTAAAGTCCCAATCCTAATTCCGAAATCTAAACGGTTTCGAACATTTAGAAAAAACTTTCAAATTCATATATCGAGGTTTCAGGGATACATGTTAACAGATCAAACATCACACACACACACACACTCACACACACACACACACACACACACACACAGGCTTGAAGCGTTTCTCGCACATATTTCAATACCGAAAATTAGATGTGAAAAGCTTTCCCAACTGTACAATAACATTGCCATATTCGTATAACGGAAGGAGGGAATTGCAAAAGACATTGAAATCGTTCTTGCATCTGAATCTTCAATTTTACATTGTTGGAAATGAGCCAAACATATATATCTACATGTAAGAATTTGATATAACACAATAATGAACGTAGCCCACGAATACAGTTTTCAAGGTCTACAAATATAATGTGCAATGGGTACAAGTATTGTGTGCAAAGTCAGTTAAATCATGTTTTTATTTGGTAGTAATGACTGTTGTGTTCAGCAGACCGTGAACGTGTGTACAATTCAATTTTACCATATTTTAAAACACGGAAAGTAATACACGACTACAAACTATTTTAAATAGTTTGCTGATGCTTAAATTCTTTAAATGATAATTATCCTGTACAAGTTGCTATACGCTTAAAATGATGGTTCTACTGTACAAGTTAAAGTTTGCTTAAAATGATTCTACTGTACAAGTTAATGCACGCTTAAAATGATGATTCAACTGTACAAGTTAATGTACGCTTAAAATGATGATTATGCTGTACAGGTTAAAGTACGCAAGCCCTGTACACTTTACTTTTGAGTCTATATATGTTTATGACTAATCATTAATACTTGATACAAGATAAGCATGTATGCTTTCAATAAATACAAAACCAGAACTTTGATTCATGTTTTTAGTTGCAATCGGTACCACCATAACATTAGACCACTTGCGTGTTGTGAGACAATATTGTTTGTGTGGTTTATATGTATATTGATAGCTCCCTAACGTCAGATAGAACTTGTCGTTTGGAGAAAATATGGATTGTACCGCTTAACTCGTAATGATTCCGAGAATTTGAAAGTAATGCAGATTTGAACATATTGTCTGGCTGCTTTTTATGTTGGCAATTGTCATCCATATATTGGGGCTGCTTGCCGACTTGTCTGTGCGCTTGATAAGGAGAGATTTCATAAATATATAAAAGTATACTAAACTCTTTTATGAAACAGGATAAGCCATGCCAAATGGGACCTTAACCTTCGTTCAAAAATAAGTTGGCGGTGTAATTTGTACTTGAGCTCAGCTTTATGATTCAAAATTGGAAAATCTTGATCAAGGTTTGTAAAAATGAAAGTAGCTTGCATTACACGTACACGAAAGTTGACTAACTACGTCATTACTTTCAGTTGAGTATTTGAATAGAAGAAATTTTATGTAAAAAAAGTCTGAGCTTTTTAAGGACAAGTACAAGTCTGAGCATTTTAAGGACAAGTACAAGTCTGAGCATTTTAAGGACAAGTACAAGTCTGAGCATTTTAAGGACAAGTACAAGTCTGAGCATTTTAAGGACAAGTACAAGTCTGAGCATTTTAAGGACAACTACAAGTCTGAGCATTTTAAGGACAAGTACAAGTCTGAGCATTTTAAGGACAAGTACAAATTTAAGCATTTTAAGGACAAGTACAAGTCTGAGCATTCTAAGTACAAGTCTGATAATAACTTGAGTACAATATTTGTTGTTCCTTTTATGACTACGTGACTGGCCAATCTGTAAATTCAAAATTCTTCCTTAGTGTTATAATTTGAGGGCGCACAAATATTAAAGATGGTCATAATTATTGCTACCTTACAACTATACGACTGGCCTCATTGCGTGTTCAAAGGCAATGATCTCGTTGGAATGGGAGGATGTTCTACTTTGCAAGGATATCTGTCCATAAGTGTCGTTTTGAAGTAACATCCGGGCAATATCCTGCGCGACTACTTGAACAAAACATCCAGACAGACTTCCTTTATTAAAGTGTTGACTGCATTAAGTATAACATTATTACAGAGATATATGAGGCGTGTGTAAGGGATATTACATATGGGGATCCACAACACCTCAAATGCATCTTGATGTAGATCCAAATAAAATAAACCAGCCAGCAGGCAAACATTTAGAATAAATATATGGACAAATCTACTCGCAGCAAATTGATTTCGCCAAAGTATTCACTTGTTTTTACAGCAGGTCTCATTCTCATGCTCTTATTTTCCGTTGTTTTCAACGCGAATTTTATAAACATGACGCATTCTATGTAAATATAATCTAACAGACCTAAAGGCTAAAGATGTTTGCATACAACAATGCATGTGACTGTTGTTTTCGTCATTTTGTTCAGTAATGGTGTGTTTATATGTCTGCCTCTGTGAAGGCCTCCATGAACGTATTTCGTTTGGTGAATACTCTATCGCGCCCTCTAACATTACGACATATTCTCTTGCAGATTGGTTTCATTAGGCAAAAGACTTGAAAAAATTTAAATTTTACGTATAAAAATAAATTAGATAAAACACAGCTTACAATCAGATGTTTCATTTATACAGAAGGTAATCCTGTGTTTTCGCTCTTTCTCTAATAATCTTATGACTACATTTAAAGTAATTTACGGTCTAAGATCGATACTGTTTTACTGATTGATTGGATAAAGTTAATACTGTTTAAAGTGGTTGATGTGGTAAGGTCAATACTTCTTTGTGTGTTGACAGAAGAGACACGGTGTTTACAGATCAGACACGATGTTTATTGAATCATTATATTTTCTTTGCTATGATGAAACTGAATGCTTCCCTGGATCTATAACTATTGAGGAATTATGGTATTTTCTTAAACGATGCCACTTACAATAGAACAAAAAATCACAGCAAACTCTTATCAAAATGAATGCATGAAGTGTATAAGACATTTCAAACTTCACACCTGAGCTGTTTACCATGTTGTCCTTTGAACTCTATCTCTCTTTTGAAGAGATTTTGTTACAAAGTCACTCGTAAGTGCTTTCAGTGGTTAGTCAGTATTTATCTATAAATATTTGGATAATTCAAAGACGGAACGGATACATTTTAGCGCTGACCATATCCATCAACGTAACATTGAAACTCACCTGTAGATTTCTTGAAGTGTCAGTTAGCAAAGCAGAACAACTTTCTAAATATTTATCGTTATTCAAAAGTAGCACTTAGGAACATAGGAATGTCTGCCGAAGAGTTCAAATACATGAGTGTAAATTCAAGTTTTACAAATGGCAAATTTTAATATCAACAACGTTTTGAAGGTAACACAATGTTCACTCTGTCTGAAGGGTACATAATGAAGCTACCATGTGTTGATATTTGTAATAGGTAGTATATATTTGTTTGCTTTTGTTGAAATCGTGTTTTAGTTAAGTTTTCTTTGATTGGAGTTTATGAAAGAATATAATGGGATTCGATATAAAGTTTGAAGCAAATTTATATCACCGTGTAAAGCTTGATTTTGAATACTACCTCCTAAGATAGTTGTATTATTGTATCAGAATACACATCTTGTATGCATGACCTTACGTTAATTACAGGTGTGTTTGTCTGTTTCAAACAAGGTATAGAAAATGTATTGTATGGTGTGGGATTAGGTGGTTTATGCTACTTTCTTCTATGTAAAGACAGTTTTCTTTTTATGTACCTTGACTATATCCGAGAGTGTATTTTGAAGCCCTCCTTTAAAATTAGCAATCGTTAAGTTTGAATGATGAAGATTCCACATCGCCAAACAATAATTTCTTCTACATATGTTGCTGAAGTTTTAGTCGTAATGACCCGAGAAATAGATAAAACTAGATTGTAGAATGCTAGATTTTTTAGTAGAGTTCATTTTCTAAATTACTCATACAGATGACAAAATCTTTGAATGAAAAAAGGGTTGTTTCCTTGACGATACTGCATTCGAATTCCATACTGAATAAGAAAGCTTAGAAGCATCTTTAATATTTTAAAATGGTAATTGTATCAGTTTAAGTAGGATACTTCCTGTCAATTATTTTATGTGCTTCGAGTTCATAGAAGAATGAAAAGCATGATAGTTAGAGAAGATTTATTTTTGTGTTAAAAAAATAATTTCTCGAAAGAAAGGTACAGCTTTGGAAATAATACATTATATCTATGATAACTTTGTCAACAGAATTAGAACCAATAAGCAACAAAAATACCCCTAACATATGTTAATATATAACAAAAATACCCCTAACATATGTTAATATTTAACAAAAATACCCCTAACATATGTTAATAAATAAATATGTTAATATATTTACTACAATAACGGAAGAACAGACAGAAGTTTACAAAGTTAAAGGTATTCCCTTACAGCATTTTGTAATTCCGAAAACAACAGTCAATGGAAAAGAGGAATCAGAAATTCATTATATACTTTTCTTTTACCAGCGTTCAGTTCAACTAAAAACGAGGTTTTTAATACGACAGACGAAAAGAAAACTGCGGAAACACTGAGCCGTATTGTAAGGCAGTTTCAATGTACTTTTGCTGAAGGGAATACTGATTATATTTCGAATATATAAAGATTAGATGCGATTGGCCGAATCTTAGTGTTTCACTAACTAGTATAGCTTATTAAAAACTTCTCTCAGGAACCTAAAATAACCTTGGCTCTCCGTAATATACTAATTTGTCGTCTTGCAAGTGGTATTTAACAGAGAGTAAATAAGATGTTTATTCGAAACCTAAAAAAATTGATAGAACAATCAAAATAGTGGTTATTACTATTCGTCATATGTACGATTACTGGTTTATTGTCCCAGTTCTCCATGTGCCTTCCTCAATCTTGGATGAGCAAATCATTTTCCAAAGGATTATATTTCAACATTAGCGAAGATATGTATGCATTCTTTTTAACAAAAAACAAAACCCTAATAGGAATTTCATGAAGTTAAGAAAATCTTCGTTACAGAGTATGATATTTGTAGAGGAGAGCACCTACTATGCTTGAGAGAATAGTCATGAGTAATGAGACCATCTTATGCTATTACGTTATTATTGTAATATAAAATGATTTTTCATACTCTTCGCTTTGAAGGTTTGCATTTAGATACACATGATAAATAGTTAACTAGACTTTGCAAGTAAGAGATGTATCAACTTTCAAACAAATTGATCCATTGTCGCATTGTTGGATATTAATATATCAGTTTGTATAATTTAGGTGCTTCTGCTGTCTTTTTCAGTTATTGGGGCAGCTCAAGGTTAACTTTGATGTAATGATCGATCGACAAATACCTCGAGTTTGTATCAATTTTACGAGCTAGACGCCCGATTCCATAAGACTTTGGCAGATGCCCTTGTTAATACATCATTATTTCTCGTAAAGTAGTAGTATTATTGACCTAGTATACATTTTTGCCTGCTAATTACTTACTGTCTAGGGTAACGAGCTTGTCTGTATTGAAGTCAGTGTCTTATGTATACAGATTCATTAGTCTTCGTGTGCTGGTGGTGCAAATATTCGCACCAATGTGAAAAGCTGGTCGTTCCTGCGAAGAAAACAAAGAGATGAGTTGACTCGTTTGTGTTGAGCACAAACTATGCACGATAATTGTTCCTACAATAGCAACACCAGGCAGAAGTCGATTGTTTGCATAAAAAAGCTTGTATAGAAAGGAAACAAGGATGTGTTTCTAAAGTGAATTTCGAAAAGGATTTTGTGCTGATTGAAAATTCTTGCGAGTTTTAAATACATTAGAAGCACATGAAAAAGGAATGACACTGATTTTGGAAATTGGGATAACTCGTTACTTCACTACTGGAGAGCGTAAAAAAGAGAATATATTTTGGCTGGAAAAACGTGAATGGTTTTAATGTACTCATATCATCGAAGTTAATATATTAGAATTATATTCGTAATAAACTTTATTAAAGGTCTTCCGTTGTTATAAAATATTAAAAGAACGTTTATTCAAAGGGCAATTTTTTCGTGTTTTGCGCATAACCTATAAACCAACGGTAATTCAAAGCGTGAAAGATCTATTGGGGGTGACACACTGTCTTGTGCATACACCCAGTGTATATGAAAACTGTCGAATCAGTAATTCTAATGATGTGAGTTATGGATAATTTTTCTACTGTGAATTGATTAGGCAAGATTTAAATAATATTTGTATTTTATTTGCTGTACCTCTGAATGCGAGTGACTTTTCAAGTCTATCGGCTTACAGATCAATGTTATTTGCAAGATTCCCCCCCACACCAGAAAAAAAGAAACAAGAAAAGAAAATGATATAAAGAAATGTTTACCTTTCAGTAGTCGGAGACAAATGCTCTATAATTAAAGTTGTCTATCAACAAAAAGCAAGTACTGTCAAACTGAAATGTCAGGACATATAACTGTTTAACGCAAATTGGATCCCTACAGCTTTATGGATATTTGAAGCAAATGACTGGAGGACTCCATTTAATTAGCAACCTTGGATCTTTGGGATTCTACTCGGAATGATTTAAGAATTTGCAAACCGGAAAAGTGCATCTTCTACATTTTGAAAAGATGCCCAGTCTGACGAAGTGTAATATGCCTGACGGATATTGGGCAACTATATTTTAAACCAGTCTACAATTCCATACAAATCATGACAGGAAAACATGTTCAGCATTTGGACGACGTCACTTTAAAAGTTATTAAAGGACAATTTATCCAGGAATAGTTCATAGATTGCTATTCGTTTCATGAAAATACATAGAAAAGGCAAATTCTAATTTTAGAAAAATGCATGTGCACCAAGTAAACTTATAACGAAATTACTAAAATCATTTCTAATCAGAAAAAAATAGAAGCGGTTATTATAAACCCCTTAAAATTGTTTAATTGATAAAGTATTTGGCATTATTATTTTTAACTGTTCACTCTATGATCTGTCATTTGTGCGAACAATTTTGAATTTTAATTTTTTTTTTCTGCCATTTCAGATACATTTTCCTTCCGTTCTCTTCTCATCGAGTCTGAGTCATTTATGCAGTCCCTTGAGTAATCAACGTTCCGAATTGTATTAGACTGAGATAATGAGTTTGCAGTGTTAGCGATCTTAATATCCTGTGCATTAAACAGAAAAAAAGGAAAATGCGTCTTGTAGAGTGTAGCTTCTTCATGGATGATTGACAGATTTATAGATTGGAAACAAAAACTGTTACGAGAAATAATTGGCAACATATATTTAAATTCTGAAATGCTCAAAAACTTGTGGAGTACAATTCGGTGTGACTTTTTAAATACATATTTGCATTCAAAGACGGAAATAGTACAAATTAAACACAATATTGTGATTCTTTTAAAAACCTTTGCAACATTGTGCCGATTGTAGTCATAATTAAATTGGAGAGTTCATATAATACGCAATTCCGTTTAAGAATAAGAAAATTATAGGTGTATGTTTTGTGATTAACACTGTTTTAAATGTTCAGTCTAGACTTAACAGAAAATGAAGAGGCGCTTAACATTCCAATGATAGCACAAACTACAAAGTTATCAACGGACGAGTCAGAAGTTCACAGAATGAAAGACTTCCGGTTCCCTAATCTTTCTATAATTCATGAAGGTGGAAGTGAACCTAATTCACCTGCAACCCCATTGGGCAATATTGACATTTCTGGTCTAAATGCAATGCTCATCTTTACAAACCATGGAAAGGATATGAATGACAATGTGAAAATTCCTAAAAATGTGTCTAATGATTTAGCACGGTTGAAAGCTACAGCCTCGAGATTGAACCTTAGGACTCGACGCTCTAGTTATATGATATGGAGGGACAAATATCTAGGATCGAATTCACAGATCGCAGCGCCAATTTTTGGCCATAACTCTGTAAATGCTGCGATTAATACAAAAGAGCAGTGGACGCAAGAAAGAATGGAAAGGATTGATAATGCCCTGGAATGGCTTCGAAATGAATTGGTAAGGAATATACATAAAACATAAATATAACCATTATACAATATGATTCTTTTATTTACAAGAAGAAGGTGCACATTTATTTATTCTATAATTTCCATTCATTTCATGAAATGTATGTGTTGTATTACATTTAAAAGCACTAATTTAAGTAATTGTTAGGTCTGAAATCAAATCAGATTGGAGTAATTATTTTCAACATATATTAATTTTTTAGAATATGTTTCATTAAGACTGTTAAAGGGGCATGAACAACTCCAAGACCCGAAATTCCGTGTTAAGGACTAGAGATTGGAAACTTTAGAAAACGACCAGAAAATACATTGATGTTTGTACAGAAAATATCTTGCTGTTATTTCACTTTATTCACTTTATTGTTATTTTCACTTAACTCAGCTCGAAGTTGTTTTCACTTCATTCACCCCACTGGTTTTGTTTTCACTTCATTCACCCCACTGTTTTTGTTTTCACTTCATTCACCCCACCGTTTTTGTTTTCACTTCATTCACCCCAGTTTTTGTTTTCACTTCATTCACGGAGTCCTAGTTTGCAAAGCGATCTAGAACGTTCGAATTACCGATCACAGCTAATTCATACGTGTCATCTACGTGCGTTCCAGACTCTAGCTTGGCCAAAGAGGGAATGTGAGAAAGCTTGCCAGTTGCTTCCAGTAGCTCAGTGATTCTTATTGGGGTTTTCCTAGGATCTTCCTCCCCCAGTTATACTGGCAGCCATGAATAGCTTATCTTGTGCAGCGATGTGGTATTATACTTAAAACAACATCATCACATCACTTACCTCAATGTTGTTTACACTTCATTCACCTCAATGCTATTTTGACTTAATTTGTCTCATTGTGTTTTCACTTAATTGACTTTAATCTTCATTCGCATTGCTATTTTCATTTAATTCATCTCAATGTTTTCACTTCAGTCATAACCTCTCCAGTGCCTTAGTGGTTAGAGCATCAGTCTCGTATGCGGGAAGTTCGAACCCCGGCCGAGTCGTACCAAAGAGTTATAAATATGGTACTAAGAGCTGACTCGCTAGGCGATCAGCATTAAGAGGTCAGTGTTAGGAGTGGTCTGCCTGGTGTCAGGATAATGTGACTGGGTGGGACATCGCACTACATGTCTGCGGAATGATGCCCCAATGCTAGACAATACCATAAACTGTCACAATGTGTATAATAGCGATATAAGGAAAAAAATGTTAAAGATACGTTGAGAATCCACCTCTCTCTCTCTCTCACACACATACACACACACACACACACACACACACACACACACACACACACACACACACACACACAAACTTCATTACCTTCAATGCTCAGTATAGGTTTGCAAGGTTTTCTGAACTCGAGTCGTGATTGGTACTTTTAGAAAACTTTCTTTCCGGTAATTAAACTACGTCCTACATGCAAGGTAATCGGATGAATACATGATCGATTTGATTTATTGCAGCAGGAGATGCGATTTCAGGATCAGGATTTGGCACGCCAGCTGTTGTCCATTCGTCACGAAATATATCAGCTAAAGTTACAGCGGAGCTGTGAGGAACACAAGCAAATGTTAGACAATATAACACACGACCTTCAAGAAGCCCGCGAACTTGATGGAATATGTGACGTCCCCCTTCCAGACTCTGTAAACGAGTGCCCTCTTCGACAGATTGGGATCACTAGAATGAACCTTTGCGCTAGGAGATTCTCGACATGTTAGCTCAAACATTCCTGTAGTTTTTCAATCTCAAAATCAGGCCCTTATGGTCATGACTGTTGGTTTCATCACCCAAGTGTACGACATTATTGAATATTAAATGTCAACACTTGTATAGTCATCACTTGCAATTTATTGGCAACTAACTTCAAACGCCAGTAACTTCAAACGCCATAGTCAATGTGCTAGCCATTTAAATCCTTGGGACTTGAAATGAAGGCCACCTTGTTATAAAGGACCTCTTCATTGCGAATCATATATTCCTTGTATATTATAAGCTTGTTTTACGATTGACAAATAAGGGTAGATTAAATTCGCCAAAAGACAGCTACACTCAAATACACGACTTAGTTATTTTACGGCAGAAACCATTCATCTAAGTTTGCGTAGGACGTATTTAAGCATTGCTCTGCGAAAAGAACATTATTTATGATAGAACTAGGAACACACACGCACCTCCATTTCCTAAATTAAGGCAGGAAACTCGAACTGAATCCTAAACCTACATCAACATATACTACATTGAATCGAATACAAGTCCGTACAAATTTATATTAAATTGAAAATAGGAAACAGTTAAAGACTTAAGTAAACGATTTTTCTGTTAAAAGAAAATGTGCGTTTTTATTCTTTAACTCGTGCAAAGTTAAAGTACGATAGATGAGATTCTTAAGACCAATGTTTAAATATATATGAAAATATGGGACATGTAAGTCGTTTGATCGAGTTAACGATCAGGTATTTTTCTCAGTTCAAGGACTTTCTTAAAGAAATTATTCAAGATATATCCCTATTGCAAAAAACACCATTGAGACATGTGCCTGAGAGCTATCATCACAGAAAAGTGATGAATGACATTCATGAGCGTTGTCAGTCGAGGTTGTGACTATAGACCTGCTTGTGCATACGGAATGAAAAAAGTCGTCTCCTTTAGGGTATATACCTCTAAACGCGTGTGAGACATCATACAAAAAATACTGTTGGTAGTGTTCTAATGAAACTTTTCGAAATCCATAGATTTAAAACTGATTTTTTTTAAAGAATATTAAAGAAATTGTTCATATGTGAACTCAATGAAGAGCTTGTATGACTATCAGAAGAGAACAGGATATTTGTAGCCAGGAATGGACACACATTTTGTATGCATTTTAACGTAACTTTAACGCGTTATTGGCTATACAATGCAAAGAAATTATGTGTTAAGTGCCTCTCCCAAGGACAGTGAGGCAGTCAACCAGGGACTATCTGGGAGAGTATCGCACTCGCAATCCTTGGGTTGAGATCTACCATTGCTCATAGCTTTATGATGAACAACCAGACAAAAATATGAAATTTTTTAAAGGAATCATTTTCTTTTATAAAAAATTCCACCATGCATTTTAAATATTTATATTTGTCATTTTTATGTCCCTTACTCTTTGAAGAAAGTTTACCTTTCTGACTGTTACATGTTATCTCTAAAAGATTCATCATATTTTCATTTACTTGATCCGTTTATCTTCCTAATCATTTTAGATGTTCGCTTTGATTGTTAGTACCCTTTACATTTTCATAGACATTACCTTTCATCCAGCGTCTTATAGCCAATATCGTGTTGACCTGCCGGCAAAACATATTCTCTGTGTGGTTATATATATATATATATATATAGTACAAAGTATATCAAAGGATGTATATTAACTTATTTCTAGTCAATGAATTCTAAGGAAATATACAACAACCAACTATTGCATTTTCATATATCGATTAAGGTTTTAAAAATAGATGGTCTCGTGAGCATTATGTCTTCTTTTGTGCTATTTTTATATCTCAGATTCGTACAATGTGTACGAGTTTACTTCAGTAATTAAATTAAGAGATTCCTTTGCTACCAAATGCGAAGAAATCATGTTCACCTTTTCTAACATATCTTTGCATTTGTTTCTGTAATTCATAATATATCAACAAATGTATCTCTAATATCCTGGAGAATTTATGCTCATTAGATCGCATTTATAAAGATGCTTTTTGTTTCATCAAATTCTTAACTTATCGTTCCTTAATTTCTTGTTATCGTATCATCCATAACACATGTCCAGTATAACGGGATGTAAGAAATCATTATCAGCTGCTTTTAGGATTCCTATTAACACGTTAAAGAATACGATGACACTTGTAAGCTGTTAATAGACGACTCTGCAGACAATAAATTAAAGTCTACGATGGCATCGGAACGATGTTAACAGCCGGCTTTAAAAACCGTTTTATCTTTACCGGCAAGATGTTAACAGACGGCTTTACAAACCTTTTCTTTATTTACTCTCTAGTATATCTAGAATAATAGTGTCCATCAAAAATTGCAGAGCATTCGGATTTCAATTGTCTGGTCATTTGTTCATTTCTTATACCTGATTATGACCCCTGACGCGAGTTAGCCACCTACAGTGTGCGAGAAAAAGCTCAAGAACATCTTTGCAACATGTCATTACGTTTAAAAAATTTTGTACAGTACATGCAGAAATTTCGAGCATTTACAGTTTCTCAGTATTGGTAGAAACTTCAAAGATTCCCAGAGCAAGTATACACAGGTCCGGCCCTAGGGCAAGGAGAACCAGGCAACCTCCTTGGGTCCAGGGCTTCTCCACAATGTATTTTTTTTGTGCTATGGGCCCCGATCTCATAAGCGATACAATACAGTATTGTACAAACTGCTTATGTTTAATCTGTCATCGATTTCCTTCAGGTCAGAAGTCAACTATCAAGAACGTTTATGTCGAAATTCGCGATTCTAAGCAAAGGTTTATTTATAAATG
>JAEAOA010000360.1:390000-412500 GCA_016746295.1 Potamilus streckersoni | reverse complement strand
TTGGTGAACATATTTAAAGATTAGTATAAAATAGGAAATCTATGATTCTATGATTCAATGTTAAGTCTTCATACAAAAATCATTATAGATATTCCGCGAGCAAATTCTTTCGTCTTGGTGTTATTACATTGTTTACAATACATGTGACATATATGTTTTGCTAGTTCTCATCAGGTGTGGCGAATCATCTAATGAATTATGTGTTTCCTGACTATAAAATTATTGTAGGCATCTTCCATAATACAGCCATGTGGGTGTACATAGACCGTAAGTACATTCAGATCTACAGTCGTCCTTTAATAATCCATACTACAGCCATCTGTGTGTAAATAGACCGTAAGTACATTCAGATCTACAGTCGTTCTTTTATCTTCCATACTACAGCCATCTGTGTGTAAATAGACCGTAAATACATTCAGATCTACAGTCGTCCTTTAATAATCAATACTACAGCCATCTGTGTGTAAATAGACCGTAAGAACATTCAGGTCTACAGTCGTCCTTTAATAATCCATAATACAGCCATGTGGGTGTAAATAGACCGTAAGTACATTCAGATCTACAGTCGTTCTTTTATCTTCCAGCCATCTGTGTGTAAATAGACCGTAAGTACATTCAGGTCTACAGTCGTCCTTTAATAATCCATAATACAGCCATGTGGGTGTAAATAGACCGTAAGTACATTCAGGTCTACAGTCGTCCTTTAATAATCCATAATACAGCCATCTGTGTGTAAATAGACCGTAAATACATTCAGATTTACAGTTGTCCTTTAATAATCCATACTACATCCATCTGTGTGTAAATAGACCGTAAGTACATTCAGGTCTACAGTCGTCCTTTAATAATCCATACTACAGCCATCTGTGTGTAAATAGACCGTAAGTACATTCAGATCTGCAGTCGTCCTTTTATCTTCCATACTACAGCCATCTGTGTGTAAATAGACCGTAAGTACATTCAGGTCTACAGTCGTCCTTCGTAAATAGACCGTAAGTACCTTCCGGTCTACAGTCATCCTTTAATTTTTCAAACTACAGTCATCTGTGTGTAAATAAACCATAAGTACATTCAGATCTACAGTCGTTCTTCGTAAATAGACCGTAAGTACATTCAGATCTACAGTTGTCCTTTAATCTTCCATACTACAGCCATCTGTGTGTAACTAGACCGTAAGTACCTTCAAGTCTACAGTCGTCCTTTGTAAATAGACCGTAAGTACTTTCATGTCTACAGTCGTCTTTTGTAAATAGACGGTAAGTACTTTCAAGTGTATAATGATCCTATGTAAATACACCCTAAGTATCTTCAGGTCTGCAGTCTCCCTTTGTAATTAGTCCGTAAGTACCTTCAGGTTTGCAGTCATCCTTTTTAAATAAAAAGTCCAGACCCTAATTATGCCAGAATTACTAAAATAAGACACATTGAATCGTTTCGAAAGAGCGTATAATGCTTCTTAATCTAACGTTGATATACACCTCAATTAGCGTTGGATTTGAAAGACAAACAATGACATAATACACTCTGTACTATACTGACAAAAAAAATCCTCATGCCAAAGTTATCCATGGTATGGTCATTTCTCCATCTATATTTACCAGAATGTCAGATAAATTATATTCCAAGTTCATTGCCTGAACATCTGATTAAGATATCGGTGAAAATGTCTTTAAGTGAGAATACCAATTTATTTGATATAACGTACAGTGATCTTGCTGAAGAAAATAAAAATAAAAGGAACGAGTTGGTGCCAAATTGATACACGCGTCTCTCTCTCTCTCTCTCTCTCTCTCTCTCTCTCTCTCTCTCTCTCTCACACACACACACACACACACACACACACACACACATTACTCTGCCGTAGTATGCAGAAAGGTAATAATTTACAAATGTTGTATTACTGAAGTATATATACAGTGCGGTGTATCGAGAAAACTTAAATCTATAGACAATTCATATCAATGTGTCTGCAAAGAATGATTGCACAACTCTTGCAGACAGGAAAGACGACAGGCCTAATCAAAACGAAATGATAAAATGTAAAAGTGACTGACACATCCTCCCTATCTCATCTATTTTCACGCTATGAAAACGTTTGAAGTCCGTGATCAGGAGGTCCTAAGGAACCATTAATTTATATGCTATATCCTTGGTGGTTTTGGAAGAAATGTACCATATAATCAATTTAACATACTTTTCTTTATCACCAGCAGCTGCCCGAAGGTATGCATTAAATGCATTAAATGCACTTAACTTTTTACCATATTTTTCCAAACAAAAATTAATTGAATCCGATCAACTTGAAAAAGGTGCCTTCCTTACACGGGTTTATAAATTTGATAAGCAGAAGTACACATAGTGTGTGTGTGTGCGCGCGTGTATGTTTGCAATATATATATATTATTTATGGTCTAGAGTTGAACATGCACACATAATCTTATCACATAAACATTTAACCTTGATAGATAAACAAAAGTAGACAAATAAGTTAAACATGTATTTAGGTTTCTTTCGCATCTACATATCGCCATTCTGAAATGCCTCTACGGCAGTAATGGGTTAAGTGCCCATTTGCGCCAATACACAAGCTGTTTATCACTTACAGGAATTAGAAAAGAAATTATATACTCACCTATCGTAATTGCAAAGTCATCAGAATTTGTGCATTCGTATTTCTTTTAGAAGAGAGGAACATGCCGAGATTAGTTTAGTTGTAGTTAGTGACCCACGCAATAACGTACATGACAGCAAATTTAGATAATCTTGTGAATATTTAGGGAAAGTATAAATTTATTCAATTAAAGATACTACCAGCTTTGGAGTTGTCTCTTCACTGCTGTGGGTCGGACTGAGAGATAAAGAGATCGGCAGGAAACCTGTATATATTTTCATTTAGAAGTCTTACAATAGAACTGTAACAAATGTCGTTGTACCAAGATAAATATATATATATCTTAAATTAGAACAGTAACGGCTTTCATTATGTCAAGCTATATATATCTTAGACTACGTTTCTTATTGTCTGATAGCTGGTTCTCCAAATTTCATGTTTTTTGGAGTTTGGTGGTTTTTTTGGTTTTGTTTTGTTTTAAATAGATAAAAGCAAATAAATGGCGGAATTGAAAAGTTCTATGTACTTTGAAGAAATATCAACATTGAAATATCAACCGATTGATCGATACCTACCTATCGTAAGACTCGCCTCTTATTAAATAAAGTTCACATCTGTGGTAGCTGATCCGTGGTGTTCTCACCTCGTTTCTCTAAAAAAAAAAGTTTCCGCATCATCATCCAACTGTGTCTGCACGAATTCATAATGTATATTAGTATAGACTGTTTTACGGTCATATTTTATATTCGCATATTTGAAATAATTGGTTATTTTTCCGAACCAATGTGCAATTGACATAATTGATATAAAAGTCATTTGAAAGGAGTTTGCGGTTAGATAATAATAGATGACATCCAAGCTTTGCGACAGATGCTGAAAAGAAAATAGAAATTTCCAGTTCATTAACCTAGAAAGGCCACAATTATTTTGCTGACGATATGTCACGTTTACATCATTTAGTTTACAAGTTGCTGTTCATCCTTGCCATTAATTGCCGTAAGGTCCCTTTAAGCCACGTTACTTCCATTATTTCGGCACTTAGTGAGCTGATGAAACATTGATTGCCTTAACGTCCCTTTAGACATTGTAATCCCATTTCTTCAGCACTCAATGTATTGATGTGCCATTACAGAACGATATGTTACCTTTTAACTTAATGCATAAAATGTTATAGATGAAAGTAATTAAAAAACAAGACAGCTATTGGCACCGACATTGACACCTATATATTGTTGAAGATGAATCTTTGTTTTTTATATGTGTTTGATGATCTATTTAGTTTAGATATACAAAGGCTAAATTTGAATCATGTTGTGTCCGGGTTTGGATAAACTTCCATAATTGAATTCGTAAGATACGTTTGAATGAATACAGAAAGAATCCGTTATGCACTCAACTCCATTTCGCCAAACCTTTGACAACACATCAGCAAAAGTGCCTAATACACTTTACACTAGATAATCTCACGTATGTACTTTTTACACGATTTAGGATAAAACGTCAGGTAAACCCGCTTATACACTTAAAAACTTTAGACAGAACTTTGCCAAGACATCAGATAAATCCTCGTATACATTTAAAACCTTTAGACAGAACTTTGCCAAGACATCAGATAAATCCTCTTATACACTTAAGACCTTTAGACAGAACTTTGCCAAGACGTCAGATAAATCCTCTTATACACTTAACACCTTTAGACAGAACATTGCCAAGACATCAGATAAATCCTCTTATACACTTAAAACCTTTAGACAGAACTTTTCCAAGACATCACATAAATCCTCTTATACACTTAACACCTTTAGACAGAACTTTGCCGAGACATCACATAAATCCTCTTATACACTTAAAACCTTTAGACAGAACTTTGCCAAGACATCAGATAAATCCTCTTATACACTTAAAACCTTTAGACAGAACTTTGCCAAGACGTCAGATAAATCCTCTTATACACTTAACACCTTTAGACAGAACTTTGCCGAGACATCAGATAAATCCTCTTATACACTTAAAACCTTTAGACAGAACTTTGCCAAGACATCAGATAAATCCTCTTATACACTTAAAACCTTTAGACAGAACTTTGCCAAGACGTCAGATAAATCCTCTTATACACTTAACACCTTTAGACAGAACTTTGCCGAGACATCAGATAAATCCTCTTATACACTTAACATCCTTAGACCGAACTTTGAGCTAAACCAGCTTCTACATTTAACACCTTTAGATAGAATTTTGTCAATATATCAGCTAAATCCTCTTATACACTTAACACAATTTAGATAGAATTTCGACATTAGGTCAGCTAAACTCCTTTATACACCCAATACCATTTCCATTTTTTGTCTTTAAAAAGGTAAATCATATCTTGGATATAGAAAATCAATGCGGGAATTGAAAATATGAAGTTACTTAATGGTTGTGGAGTATTAAAACCACATATACTAGTTATTTCAATAACTAAAATTAGGTACTATCTACACATCTGCACTTTAGATTAGTTGCTTAACAAAACACAACAAACTAGTAACAGTTTGAATACTTGTCGAAGGTAGCTTTACAAGTAGAACTATATGCAATATTTATGCGCTGGTACATTAGAGGTCATTACAATCATATTGATGATGATATCATTATCTAATTGTTTTGTTTTCTGAATTGATTCATGTTTTTCTTAAATTAAGTTTCAGTATAGTATGTTAATGTAACATACCTAACTCTAAAAGTGTTAACTAATGCAATATACAGGTGGTAAGGTAATCCATTATACGAAAATATCTGCCTAGTTTATGCCAACTAATTGAAGTATCTAGAATATCGCGCTTCTTCAGAATACCAAATATATGTCGGTTATTATTTTCGCAAGATTGGAAATTTATTTCTCTTCAAGATCCGCGTCTTCTACAATCTGATGCATATCTATGTGTGCTAGATAGTAACGAAGGAGTCATATTCGTTTTTCCCCAAATTTGTATTCACATGAAGAATCTGAAATTCACATGAGATGCACGAAATACAATAACATTATTGCAGACACTGTTCGTTAAGACAAGCAAAGTAGGAAATTCTACACAATTATTTTGTATTACTTTTAGAAGAAAGATAAAGCTAAGAAAAGAATGAATAATTAAGGGATTTATTACTGATATAAATATTTGTAAAATGCAAATGATGATGTCTATATTTATAAAATTACAATGATATTTGTGAAAACACGTACTTCTATGCATTTCATGGTGTCATTTAAAGCGTTGTTGTCACCTATCATTAAATATGACATTGTATCTGCGTGCAACATACGGGCAGAACAGAGTTAGTTTGGAATAATGTTATTTCTCTGCGAAATCTATTAGGAGCCAGTATTATATGAAATATTTTCAACTGCAATCATCTAAGGTTGAGACAGTTTGTGGTATTTCGGTCGCAATTACTCTACTGCTAATTTAAAACCGCCTGGTTTTATTCTTCCATGTTTATGTTAGAGCCAATAATTTTAAAATAGTGTTCCAACAGCTGTAAAACAGACATCATATATATCTTTGAACCCATCAAAAGTAATTGACATATCATATTGCCTACATTTATTCCAATAATATCTTTATGTTTTTCTTCTAAAATGATCTAAAATCGAACGTATATAGTGAGAGAGGAACCACTGTCTACACCTTTTTTAAATACCAAACCAATCGTAAACTTGACCATTAATGTTCTGATTGTATTATGTATATTTAATTTGATTGTTCCTTTGTTTCCTTCTAGTTTTCTGTTGCTTATTTTAAGAGGCTGGACTCATAACAAACAAAATATTGGATCACAATTATTATCATTGTTTTTTAAAAAATTGAAAAGAAATGAAAGCATCATTAATAAGTGGTCATGGGACTGAATCAAATGTCTTTTCAAATTTGATTAATAGAGAAATAGAGCTTTATTGTCCTCTTTGGTGTAAAATATCAAGTCGTATAAATTTATATTATTCTTTCCAACGTGTCATTATTTTAGAACCTTGTTTGGTCATTGTGTATGATTATGGGTAGTACAGTTTTTAACCTGCCTGCAATACACGCAGAAGCAACTTGTTATACAGGTTGAATCTTACTACTTATGTTTATCACCTTATAGAATTATTCCTTTTTTGTTTGGAAGTTAATTCCTAAAGATCATCACCAAAATTTAATAGCGCTCTCTATAAACTTTTAAAATCCTTCTGAACAATTTTATGAAATGTTATGGTGAATCCTACAGAACCTAGACTTTGTTTCAATTGACATTTACTAAATATTCGTATATTCTATATATGATGTAGGACCATTTGATAAATGTTTATTAAATCATTCGGAATATCAGCATAATTATGCAGCATTTCCAGATGGACAGGAATGCTTTGAGCCTTGTTGTTCGTATAAAATACTCGTCCTTTATCTAAAATTTCTTTCTGACTGTATATTAAACAACCATTATTTTGAATAACAACGTGACAAGATTGTACTAATGTAGTTTCCGTTCTCTAATCTACAGAAGTATTTAGTTACTTTCTCTCCTTCTTCGGTCCATATAGCTCAAGACATAATCCTTATACTTTGCATCGCTGGGTTTCTAATATATGTTCACCCATTCTTTCTTTTAGCAAGTTCTGGTACTTTACTCAAGTCGTTTCTTCAACTAAATCGACATGGCCATGGTAGACTAACTAAACGACACTCAACCTTTATAATAGAGGTATATGTAGAGTCTATCACCGATTGCATCGTGCTTTATTTAAAAAAGCTAAATTTATCGTGCTTTATTTAAAAAAGCTAAATTTATATTCTGAGAGGTGCACGTCTCTTAAATTAGTTTTTTTTTATTCAATACTGAATATATTTAGGTTCATTTGTGCCCGATACAATAATCCAAATAACTTTATGAACATGTGCATTGCTAAAACCATGGTGTATTTTAAAGCCTGTATGGCTGAGGCCAAAGTATATACAGTACGTGTATTGCTGAGGCTATAGTATACACAGTACGTGTATTGCTGAGGCCATCAATTACACAGGTGGTGTATTGCTAATTCCACCGTGTAGCATACATTTATACATTTTTGATTATAAAATCCATGTATGACTATACATGCATATTCTCTATCGCAAAGCTCTACTAAGCATGGAACTTAACCATCATGTCAGAAATACAAAAATATGATGTAAGTGCCAATATTAAACACTTAAGACATAATTAAATACATTTGCCATTATTGACATATATATATATATATATATATATATATATATATATATATATATATATATATATATATATATATATATATATATATATATATATATATATACACGTATACAATGTATATATATATATATATATATACAATACCACCTCATGCAGGACACAATAACATCAGTACAACTAAACATTTCAGGACTAAATAGCATCCTCTTTGTTAATTCTTAGAAGGCTCTCTCAAAAGAAAATAAAATTTCCCATATTTAGACAATTGTACATAGCTAGTCACGCTTTCGTTATAAGTGGTAAGTCGCGCAGAAAAATCATAAATGCTTCGTACCCGTTTATTACAAACAACATTCATTAAAAGATAATTTACGCTGTTGAAATCCAGTAGTAAGATGAGTATTGAGGAGTTATGGACAGTGAAATGAGTGTTTTGGCAGCATCATACCGTATTTTATTTTCACTATGTGTAATAGACACTACGTACATGACGGAGGTATGCACATTGTTGAAGCCTTTAAAATAGAAGAAAGGAAAACAGCTGCGATCACGACGGAATGAAGTTAAGCCCGCAGCTAAGCTCCTTATGTTCGGTCCATTTATCCTAAGAGTGGTATGAACCGCATCCAAAGGACGTTGCCGCTAGGGCATCACTTAAGTCAAAGATTTGTATGATATTAAGCTTGCAATACTCTCAGACGTTCCCCAATCTCTACGTTTTTGGCTGGTGTGAGAAACGAAAAAAGATTAAAGAGAGAGGTTTAAATCTGGGAAAATTACTCTCATTTGGGATTTAGAATGTTAAGTAATATATACAATGCATATTTAATGACTACTGTTTGCACAGAATAGGTAGAGTATTAGTAACATCAATTAGTAGGACCAACCAGAATTACTTAAAATGACATTTTCGCATCTATAATACCAAAAATAAGAATCTATACACTCTGCAAGTAAAGTATACGACTATTTGCTAAAATATTATAATACAGTATGTATACATAAAATATATGCTAGCTATGCATAACATATAATATAACCTCTTTCGGCTCAGTCATTTGCATCGGTGAAAATCTAACTGACGTTTGCACGTAAGGATATGTATATATATATATATATATATATATATATATATATATATATATATATATATATATATATATATATATATATATATATATATATATATATATATATATATATATATATATATATATATGAAGAATGCAAAAATCATACGGCGAATAACAGCTTTTTCAAGCGCACTGGATTTTAAAAAAGAGGTCACGTGTGTCAGGGATTGAGATAGATGCAATAAACTGTCGACGAACAGTGCAAAATTAGTATCTAACTAATATTGTTCAGTATCCGCAACAAGTCTATATAGGCTGGTTGAGAGATGATGTATCTATACATTTAATTCATGTAGAAACAGTCATGAAGGGTTTTACAAACAACCTTGTATACGTGTTATTTTTTTGTTTCTTGGCTATGTTTTGTATGTGCTTTTGAAAAAGACTACGTCTAGTTAGATACTAGTTTTGCACTTTTCGTAGTCAATTTATTGCACACACACACACACACACACACCTATCTATTTATATATATATATATATATATATATATATATATATATATATATATATATATATATATATATATATATATATATATATATATGTAATCATGTTTATATATAAGCATGTTTATATATAAGCATTTTCTTTTTTATCAGTAAGACACATGCCACACATCTGTTTAAGATCTTAAGGTTTATTATCATGAGCAGGAAGGCCTAATTGGACGTTTTCGAGCTCTCAGATTGCTTATTTATGCAGTAAGCTTATAACCTCTCAAGCGGTGCTGTGCATGTTTTCATTATTATGCCCTCATAAATTTGCATTCTTTTCTAGCCACGTTTTTTCTCTTTGTGGTTGTAGAATCACATTGACAATAATTTTAAAATCCATTTTTGACAGACCAAATGGATATATATATATATATATATATATATATATATATATATATATATATATATATATATATATATATATATATATATATATATATTATGAAGTCCTTTACATTTTTGCTGGATCATGGTGTCAATTCAACATGTGATGTGATGAAGGCATAGGGCGATGGTGAACAACCAGCATTGTATTATGTGCTCCTCTGCTACCGGCATACCAGTGCTCTTGTTTGAGAGATTCAGAGTGTGAAGCAAAGAATACTTGAAATACTGTAGATAGAAAAAGCAGAAAATATGTCATGTACTCTATGTCTGCAAACTTGTAAAGTCGGAGAGGAAGACCAAAGCATATTACTTTCTTCTGCAGGATACGAGGAGTAAACTTTTGTTATGGTGCTACAATATACCCTAGGTTATTTATTATGTGTAGAGAAGTACTGATGGCGTTTCCAAGCTAGTTGAAGCTGCAGACTATTATTTCCAAGTATTGAATTGACTTTGAAGTATGGTTGCGTGCTCCCATTGGGCGTGTGTAACCATTACCTCCAAGTGATTATCCTTTATTTTTATTTCCGTACGATTAGCAAAGTGGAAGCTGCAACAAGGAATATACGAGACAAACGACGGGCATCTAATAGTTCAAATATCACAATGACTGAGAACTACAAACTATTGAGGTGGAAAAGGGTAATGACAAACCCAGTAGATGACAAGAGTAATGACAAACGGAGTAGATGGGTTCTGAGGTTGAAATAGCAATTAGGTCTATGGCACATCTCCATCCAGTTTGATGGACACACGTGATTAAGTTCCCGTGCTGTTCATGTGGACCATTAGCAATTTGCGTTACAGTCTATGGTGATCCTGTCAGGAAGCAATAAAAACGAAAGGGAAATATGTCAAAGCTGTTAATTGGCGAAGAACAAATTATAAATTACTTCAAGATAATCATACTCACATAACTTGTAATTGTCAAAAATTCAATAAAGAGGAAACAGTGCAATCTTTCCGAATTCAACATAAAATGATTATCTGAATTACGGTCATTGTAGTGGAATCCTGTATGGCAGGGCTACTCAAATATAATCTTTCTGGCCATCGATAATTATTAAATGGGTTAAGTTCGGGCTCCGAATATTGCGGTCGATTTATTTAAACTTCAAAGACATTTTCAACATGCAGTCACGTTTTTGTAAGTGCATGTAAGCACTTACAGAAAGGTATTGCAAGAGTTATTATGTGCTTTAATATATATATATATATATATATATATATATATATATATATATATATATATATATATATATATATATATATATATATATATATATAATTTTAGCTAAAGTTTTACACCGACAGCGGGAAATGAATAAGATATATATTTAATTTTTTACAAGATAACATAAGTTTTTATCATTTTAATATGACTAGAATACGAAACATCAATCTCATACTCATACTCAAACTTATACTCATACTCAAACTCAAACTCATTCTCAAACTCAAACTCAAACTCATACTCAAACTCAAACTCAAACTAATACTCATATTCATACTCATTGGTGTCTTAGTGAGAGCAATGAAACCGGCTTTACAGCTTCAGAATCTTTTTGTAATCCGGAGGGTATAAAGTCCGTGCCATTCCTACCTCCATATGCAGTTGCTCATTTATGAGAGAAATTTATGAACTTTGATTTAATTATTAATTATTTTCCTTGTGGAGAAGGTTGATTCGCATGTGTATCTTCATCCAAACATTGTCAGAACAACAATAACAAGTTGTCTGGGTTTTGGATACAGAGTCACTGACAAACGTGGACCAGAATTCAGTAATATCCACATCTTAAAACTTCAGTCTAAGGTGTCTTTAACCTGAAGGTCTATAGTTTCAAGCTGAAGAGCTGCCTGTGAGAAATAAAACTTATCTTCAGCTGTTGTTGTCCAGTCACCTGCAGCAGAAACTATGTATGGGCTGGTAACAAACTGGAAAATGCCCTAAGACTTATGAATTCCTGAAAACCTTCTGCAAATTTATGCTGATGTTACTGCACCAACGTTGTTGCAGTTCCTAGCAGGAGACGTGATGGATTAATTTTTTTGTTGTTGGAAAATTCAGCAGTTGAATTGATCATTGGCCATGTCTTCCTGAAATAAACCCAATTTTACTAAACAAAAACACGACATTTTGAGGCAAGACGTGTAACTGTTTTGTCTCTTCCTTGCAAGCATAGATTTAAATCATTTAAATATCCATTGATATCAACCAGGAAAGCAACAATTGACATCTGATTTAAATTGCTCAAGAATGACACAAACTCAGCTACTTTGCTAGATGTTGTTGATTGAAGAAATTCAATGACTTCATTACGGAGGTTCCAGAATCTTGCGATATATGCACCCTTACTGAGCCAACGAACATCGTTATGGACAAGAATATCATTAAAATCAGACGTAGTTTCTACAATGAATTCTTGAAAAAGGCAATTCGGGAGTGCGGAATTACATCGTATGAAATTAATCATCTTCATCGCCATCTTCATCACATTTGCAAATTCAACGGTAAACTTGGAACATAAAGCTGATGAATCATACAGTATAAGATAATAGTTTTGGTTGAATCTCTTTCATACGTGATGTCAATCCCTTGATTTTCCTATCATGTCAGGAGTTCCATCTGTTGTTGCTAATGACACTAGTTTAGAAACATGTAGGCCAGTTTCCTCCAAGAATTTGCTCAAACATTGAAAATCATCCTCACCTCTGGACTGTTTAGTTAAAGGAATCATTGTCAGCGGATCTTCAGATGAATCTTTTCCTTTGAAATAGCGAACGTAAACACATAATTATGAGATATCAGTGCCATCTGTAGGCTCATCACATGAGAATACAAAAACTTGTGCCCTTTTGAGATTTTGAAGTAGCTGCTGGCTCACGTTTGGTCTTCAACGCGACGGCTTGCGGTGATATCAGAAAGAGAAATTCCTGTTAGCACCAGTATTTTTTTATTGTCAAATATGATCGAAGCCGCCTCTATCATGCACTATTTCACAACCTCTGCAGCAGAGAATGGCTTTTTTCGTCTACCCAAAGTCCATATTACACAAAGCGAAGCATCCGACGCATTTTGCTGAAATGTTGTGGTCTTTTTCATCATCATCATCATGCTGCATTAAACACCTGCTTTGAGTACATTCACTTTATGCAAACGAAGTATCGATCGTGGAGGGTATTTAGAATAGAAATCCGCGTGCGAACTTTCGTAAAATCCTTTCTTGTTGCCACTCTCTATCACGGCATTTGTTTTGTTACAAATTAAACAAATGGGTCGATCATCAGTCCGTGCGGGCAAGATAAACAAATAGTCCTCTATCCATAATTCGTGAAAAGTGCGATTTTCGGAAACGATTTTTTGTCGCTTGTTTAGATTTTTCGTTTTAGAGTTTAAACGAAATCTATAATAAAGTTGTTCTTATCCATAGTGTCACTTAAAAGCTTTCAAACTTCAATCCATCCACGCCACGATATAAACTCATGAACAATTATTTGCCGGAAGTGCATATGGTCGATAGACAGATTTACGGTACCACAAAGTACATGCCTTAATAATTAGGCGAGATGGGTCTTTATTGGTTACGGAAAATTTCAGTTGCTGGTTGCGGAAATTTCCGTTTTTATGACTTTTGAGAGGTCTACAAGGGAAAGACCTGGCGGACTGGATTGTGGACCACGGTCCGCCATGTGCATAGCCCTGCTATATGGTATTCCAATCTGATGTCTCTAGACGTCGGTGGCTCCATATCCACTGCAGAAAAGCATTTATATTTTATGTCCAGTCAACTCTAAAAAAATTATTATAGAAGATTTTAATTAGATAGATTCATAAACCCTTTGCAAAATAATGTTACATCTAAAATACAATAGTACATATCATTCTCCCAAAAGTAGCCCCAATTCGATCCAAAAATGCCGTCTTTGACTTACATTACTGTTGTCTTGTTGCTAAACTTAAATATGTGCCTAACAATACTTATTTTCATTCAGTTGCTCATTTAATGACAGAAACGGTCAAAAAGACAGGTATAGGGCAGTTACATATGATTCTAGGAAACGCCTCGATATATGTATTTCAACTCCAGCTTATAGCATCAGCTATAAGGCTATGTAATCTGTCATTGTTTACGTCATCTGTCATGGTTTACGTCATCTGTCATGGTTTACGTAATCTGTTATGGTTTACGTAATCTGTCTTGGTTTATGTCGCCTGTCATGGTTTATGTGCGCCTGAACCGTTACCACTGGATAATATTTACAGCATTCGTAACGGAAATAGCATTTAAGTTTCAGTAAAATATTAAAAAAAAAGATTTGTGTTTTTTCTTAGCAACTTTGTGTCGGGTATACATGTACCAAATCTTATTCATGCATCTTGACCGAGGTATAAATAGAACTGTAATTAATATGAGACAAGTGTAAGGACTAGTAAAATAAGCGTAAGGACTAATGTAATATGTTTAAGGACCAATATGATATGTATAACGAAAAGTGTGATAAACTTAATTAGTCTTGTGCCAAAAATAATAGTTTTATGGTTTCATTTGGACAGGCGCGAGACAGTCCACAGGCGCCATATTATGGCAGCTCGTGCGTTAGACGAATGCAGTGATGAATATCTTACTAAAATCTGGTTATACAACTTTGGTCCATAAATTCATTGGCTATATGTATAAAGCTCTTCAGTTTGTATTATCTTTTCATGAACATCTTTCAAGTAATAGACATAAACGAGGCTTAGTTTTTTTTCTAGGTTTTAGTCCCATTACAAATCGTTCCTTTAAATATTTCCTCTTTGGGCTTAATTTGATGACAAATCTTACTTTTTGGGAGCAATACCTTGAAATCCTTCTTGCATAGTCGATGTAATTGTACTAAAAATGAATTATTTTTCTTCCTATTTTCCCTTTAATACAGTCACTATTAGTGTTTTACCTGCAGCAAGGACCGTTGTATGTGGCAAGTGCATAAACAATTTAATCAATATACAAATCTGCATGGTAATTTGGAACGTAAATTGCTAAATATTTTAATGTTTGACATGCACACTTTCTAATTTCGACAGCTGTTTCCATATCCGAGTTTACATTTATGTGCTGGGTCCTTCATAAGTGGCGGCACTATCATACAAGACTGACTTTCCATACATAACAGTTTTGGATATATTCGACTCTTCCAGTTTAGGTTTTTTGGCCAAATTAAATCATACCTGCTATGGCTACGTTCTACTGCCAATATAGTTGCCTAATAAACTTTTTTGCTTAGTATTTTTGGGGGGTGGGTAGGAGTGGGGGTTGCTTTTCTGGTGGCAGTCAGCGTTGATACGCCTGTTCCAATGTTGTTTTTCCCAGAAAAGTAAAGATGTTTCTTATTGCTGTTGACTAAACATGGAAACAAACAAAATTTGGTATTGAGCAATGAAAAATAATGAATCAATTGCCTTTCTCTACCTAGATAATTTAGGTGAGATATATTGCAGCATTTTATATATTAGACGATGTGTCAATAATTTGCTTGTGAATATCTTTATGGGACAAATCTTTTGATTTTCGGAATGACAGAGAAAAACTATTTTTTGTATATCTTAATTTGTCTGGTGACGGTCAGCAGCGATATTCGTTTCCTTAGTTTTTCCTGCAAAAAATATAAAGATATTGGGTACTGCTACTGACACATACTGCTACTGACACGTATTGATACTACCATGTACTGCGTGTATTAGCCGAATTACAAATCTGATTTGAAACATGACGATATATATCTGCTTAACAGAAGAAAATCTGAATTGTCTTAAAGTTCTGCCGTGCCTAGCCAAGCATAGTTAAGTGTGTCTAAATCTGGCAGAGAGTGAAGTCAGTCAACACACAACTAAACAACCTTTTAACATTATGGGCAAAGTCAAATAGACCAGGCTGGGATTAGCTGAAAGATGAATACATATTGGTCTAATGTGTAAAACATTATCTGCACTCCTACGGATTAAAAGACCGTTCAAGACTGCCTTAGCTATAGAAATATCCTACGCTAAACTATAAATAAAAATTGCCGACAATGTCAAAACATTTTAATTATTAACTGTCACGACCCAGTAAGAGTCTTCCAAATGGAGACGATCAGAGTCTGTCAACATAAATTTTGATTCGAATTTGCCGTTAAGGTAATTGTCCCAGTATTTTGTATTCAATTCGTCATAAAATTGCAATAAAATGTTGTATTCTAAGCTTTTGGGAATTCCAGTTAAGTCCAAACTTATGGTGTACTCCATTCAATAGTTGAACGGTATAAATCTAAGTAATCAATGGTTCAAAAAGTTGGTTTTATACGATATCAGTAAATCTATTGCTAAACAGAAGCCCTATATATGTCTGGTGCTCAAACAAACCACCATATTTCGAGAAGGATATGATTTGCACACACGAAGACAAATAGCCTGTACTTGACCAGGTTAAACAATAATTCGTCCTTAGCTGTCTTCCATGTGTTTGTATATCTCACTTATGAAAAATTGTTTCACAAAACCGTCGTATCTGTCTGTAAACCAGTCTCTTATGCATTAGCATATATTTACATTTATATTTACAATGGTTCAAAAAGTTGGTTTTATACGATATCAGTAAATCTATTGCTAAACAGAAGCCCTATATATGCCTGGTGCTCAAGCAAACCACCATATTTCGAGAAGGATATGATTTGCACACACGAAGACAAATAGCCTGTACTTGACCAGGTCAAACAATAATTCGTCCTTAGCTGTCTTCCATGTGTTTGTATATCTCACTTATGAAAAATTGTTTCACAAAACCGTCGTATCTGTCTGTCAACCAGTCTCTTATGCATTAGCATATATTTACATTTATATTTACAATGTTTCAAAAAGTTGGTTTTATACGATATCAGTAAATCTATTGCTAAACAGAAGCCCTATATATGCCTGGTGCTCAAACAAACCACCATGTTTCGAGAAGGATATGATTTGCACACACGAAGACAAATAGCCTGTACTTGACCAGGTCAAACAATAATTCGTCCTTAGCTGTCTTCCATGTGTTTGCATATCTCATTTATGAAAAATTGTTTCACAAAACCGTCGTATCTGTCTGTCAACCAGTCTCTTATGCATTAGCATATATTTACATTTGAACGTTGATAAAATATACCTTGTCTATTAGTTTGACATACGCCAATATTTACAAGAGATCAGGATGTTTCATACATATGGGAATAAGATTAATAGATTCAAGATCAAATAAATTTATGAGGCAGTTTATTTTCACCGATAATATGTACAGGCTGGAGTTCAAATCAAACTAAGGTAAGTAAACCCTTCAAATGTTGACATTGAAAATAACACATTAACGCTCCCAAGATATTCTAGAGTATCCTCTCCGATGAGTAGACTGGTCATTGACATTGTAAAGTTTGCAAGTGTGTGTGTGTGTGTGTGTGTGTGTGTGTGTGTGTGTGTTGGATTTATAACGTAACTTTAACAATTTTCATTTATATTGCTACGGTGTCTGTAGTGTGGAAGTTTATAGCGATGTTCTAGCACTGCGGCATCATGTCAGAGACCTGTAGCATCATGTCCCACCAAGTTACATTATCCTGACAGCAAGCCAACACATCTTAACACTAACTTCTTACTCAGAGCTCCTAGTGAGTCAGCTGTTAGCACCAATTTCTTTAGTCTTTCATATAACTCGGCAGGTGCTCGAAACCGTGGCCTCCCGCATCTGAGGTGGACTCTCTACCCACTAGGACACGGAAGTGGTAAACAGTTTGCAAACAATGAATATGTATGCTCTCTCTCTCTCTCTCTCTCTCTCTCTCTCTCTCTCTCTCTCTCTCTCTCTCTCTCTCTCTCTCTCTCTCTCTCTCTCTCTCTCTCTCTCTCTCTCTCTCTGCAATTCTATCAATCATCAATATAGGGTTCATATACTATATTCTACTTCTCCAGACCAATTACCACTACAAAACTGTGACATTAAATTAAAAATTCATCAATGACATAAACCATGCATTCTTCTTTGTAAATCTCAATAAAACATTTTTCAAGGAAATGGATACATAATCTCAGTTATCTGTTTTGTCAGTACGTCTCAGGAAGAAGTAAGGTATCGATATGTGAATGTCCCATGAACGTCTGTTACACTTCCCAAATGGATATTTTTCCCAGCAAAATGTAATATTAAATGTCTCGTGTCAAGTAGTAAATGTTACGTACGTCATCAACTGAACTCGTATACTGCAGTTTTTATGAATGAGACATGAAACTAATCAAACTTTTGGCGAGACGCATATTTCAGCAAGAGATGTTTCCATTTTCTGTGTTGTAATGTCATGCAAGTTGAAAAAAGAATGAAAGGTTATCGGGTTCCCTTGAAAAGATAAAAGAAAACAATAAAATATTAGTACAACTTTGAGAGAGAGAGAGAGAGAGAGAGAGAGAGAGAGAGAGAGAGAGAGAGAGAGAGAGAGAGAGAGAGAGAGAGAGAGAGAGAGAGAGAGAGAAGCAAAGACAAAGACAGAGAATTTTTAAAATATTTTAGGGTTAAATAATGCACGAAATTACTGAATATATATCTTGTAAGCCTAGATACTGATGCAAGACCCAAAAAGGTAATCTTGGTTGCCCTTTGATTTTAAGGTTTACCATTTCATGAATGCTTACTGGAAATAATGAAAGATAAACAATTTGATTAAATGTCCATATTAGGGCCAGATAGGTCAACATGTCGTATCGTAACATCAATCATGTGCATCCTCGGTCGAGTCATACCAAAGACTTACAAAAATGGTACTAACAGCTGCTTCGCTTGACGGTCAGCATTAACAGGTTAGAGTTAGGACTGATCGTCCTGGTGTCAGGATAATGTAACTGGGTGGGACATCATGCTATATGTCTGCGGCATGATGCCCCAGAGCTAGACCTCACTATAAAATGCCACACTGCAGACATTGTAGTGATATGACTGACACATTGTTGAAGCTACGTTAAAAATCATAATCACATCTCATCAAGCTTGTGCATCAAGCTCACGATCTACATGGGCATGGGAAAGTTCTAATTGGTATAACGATCTATGATTTGCATCTTAATACTGTCTCCTTACTACGGTCAGAGGATGGTCTCGTCGTATCGGAATGTCAGTAAAATTGTTTAAAGGTTATTTCTACTTCAATCAGCATGGACTTAACAATACGGATCTTTCAAACGTTTTTACCTTTAGGCAAAGCTTGCATTCTTTTGTCAGCAAATTCATCTACTAATCATACAGGTACTCTGAAGAACAGCACAGAATTTCAGATATCATGAAAATGCTAGTTTCTTACTGGTTCCATTTTTCTGCAGAAAAGAAGACGTTCTTTTTAATTGTCATTCAAATAAATCTTTTTTCTTTTGACATAAATAAAACAGAAATATTCGTATTGACGGGTGCCTTTTGAACTAGAAAGAAGAAATTTTAAGAAAGGCATAGTATTGGTCAAAACTGAAAAGTAACAATGTCACAAATTCCACGTTCACCAATCACTTAAAATAGGTTATGGCAAAGATTTGTGTAATGTACACTGTTATCGATGAATCTTCTGCGAATAGAATGATGCTTTTATCTTCTCTCTCAATTAACATATATGGAAGCACTCACAATTACAAGATCTATTCTGTTAACAAACCTCTGGTGCCCCTGAATGCAATGAAATTCCTGCGGTCGTTTTCATCTCGAGTGATGCGTGCGCTCATTTACATAATGCATTGAATTATATAATGAATTTGCGATCTCTGCTGTGGAACTATAACCGTCTGGTGTCGAAGGTAACATCTAACAAGTTTGCTGTGTTTTACTGACTATAATAATTTGCTTCGAGACGTTACAGTTTTTATTCTATGCACTCAATCTAAGAGTCTGGTGTCTAAAGTAATCGCTAATTTGTGTACTAAGTATCACTAGCCATCAGATGACTTAAGTAATAGATAATTTGTGTAATAAGTATCAACAACTTTAACAAACAGATGCCTAAAGTAACCGAATATTTGTTTACTAAGTATCACTAACAATGGGATGTCTGAAGTAACAGATATTTTGTTGATTAAGTATCACCATCTCTAACAGTCACGTGCGTAATGTCACAGGAATGTTCCTTAATTTGTCAGAAATGAAAACAGCTTGCTTACCTTGATATTGGATCCTACCATTTTTTTTTTTGTTTATTTACATAAACGCGTTGCCAGTTTCTCTTATATCTTAGCTATGTGTTTGGTAGTTACAAACTTTGGGAAGCTACAAATAAATCAAAGATTTAGACTATCCTGCTGTAGTAAATATATAAAAGTTTTTGTTAATTATTTTTCTAAGCATTTATAAAAATATTATGTAGACCCATTGTCAGTCTTTTATTTCAGTCCAATTCCCAATCGGAATATGACGGCTCTGTTGTGCATTCGAGGACTCCGTGGGATAAATTCCCTACCGAAATTATCGCATGTGTCTATGCGTATGTATGCATGTATCTTGCATTATTCTGCTCTCACTGACCTTTCACAATGCTACCAAGCCATCCATTTTGAGGAAAGATATCCACATGAACAATACACTTTACCATCTAATAGTTTAACATCTCGTGACGTTTACAAGAGTTACTGTTATGCCGAGTTTTACTTGTGTCTTCACGATACCGTATGATATTGTAAAACCAAATTATTCATCTGACATTTTCTTTGCATAATGCATACTGCCGATGATTGATTTATACAACCCAAAATATTGTGAATTAAATTCCAGTACAATATTCAAAATAATTTCAAATTATGCATGAGCTAATTAGGGGCACAAATGAAACACGAGTCAGGAATCCACACACATTCCACACGAGGGATAAATCTTCCTAAATACGGTTTTTTAAATCACAGCAAATTATACGCAAAATTTATGAATGGGTCTTATCCTCATCAGGCGTGTAATGCAAATGGAAAGCAATGCTAATAGACCAATCGCCTTTTGTCCTTGCGATTGTTGTCAATGAAAAGCAATGCTAATAGACCAATCGCCTTTTGTCCTTGCGATTGTTGTCAATGAAAAGCAATGCTAATAGACCAATCGCCTTTTGTCCTTGCGATTGTTGTCAATGAAAAGCAATGCTAATAGACCAATCGCCTTTTGTCCTTGCGATTGTTGTCAATGAAAAGCAATGCTAATAGACCAATCGCCTTTTGTCCTTGCGATTGTTGTCAATGAAAAGCAATGCTAATAGACCAATCGCCTTTTGTCCTTGCGATTGTTGTCAATGAAAAGCAATGCTAATAGACCAATCGCCTTTTGTCCTTGCGATTGTTGTCAATGAAAAGCAATGCTAATAGACCAATCGCCTTTTGTCCTTGCGATTGTTGTCAATGAAAAGCAATACTAATAGACCAATCGCCTTTTGTCCTTGCGATTGTTGTCAATGAAAAGCAATGCTAATAGACCAATCGCCTTTTGTCCTTGCGATTGTTGTCAATGAAAAGTAATGCTAATAGACCAATCGCCTTTTGTCCTTGCGATTGTTGTCAATGAAAAGCAATGCTAATAGACCAATCGCCTTTTGTCCTTGCGATTGATGTCAATGAAAAGCAATGCTAATAGACCAATCGCCTTTTGTCCTTGCGATTGTTGTCAATGAAAAGCAATACTAATAGACCAATCGCCTTTTGTCCTTGCGATTGTTGTCAATGAAAAGCAATGCTAATAGACCAATCGCCTTTTGTCCTTGCGATTGTTGTCAATGAAAAGCAATGCTAATAGACCAATCGCCTTTTGTCCTTGCGATTGTTGTCAAAGGGATATTATTTTGTTTGAAACCAATACACTGCTTTCTTTTGGCAACAAATTTACTTTATCATGTAGCAAGCATTTGTGTAGAGCCTATTTACTCGCATATAAGTCGAGTCATACTGCAAACAACAAAGATCCCGATCTGACATAGCATAATGGGCTTGCCGATCAGGGTCTGTACTGATTGTTCTCTTGATTACACGTAACAACCTGCACAGACCCAAATATGTTGGCACATTATGCGATGTCAGATCTGGGTTTGTACAGTTTGCAATCGGAATCGACTTTTAAGCGTGTACACAAGATATGTGGCTGTGTATATTCTGTTTTAGTCTGGCTTTAATAGTATATGTTTAAAAATTCTGGAATTCTGGACCATTCAGAATCGACGTCTCATTTATTTTGCTATCATACACAGTGCACAAAACTACTCTTATTTGCACTTATCATATATTAGCCAACGTTTATACGTATTTATGTAGTCAAGTAAGCAAATTATATATTTTATTTCATCGGCGTATGAATACGTGTAACACGTAAGGAGGCTACTTTCACTTTGTGAAGCTCAGATGTTTTATTGACTTTTAATTATGAATGTTTTATTTTTAGTATTTTGTTATTGTCAAGGAAATGTACCATCTTGCTCTTTTTATTTTGAGGAAATACGCCTTTCTGATCTTTCTATGCCCTGAATAAATGAATATTACAAAATAACTCTTTCATAAAAGAAATTCCTTGAAAAGTATATAAAGAATATGATTTAGACTTATTAGGATTGTACCTTTCCACGGCCTTGGTTGTATTTTGGTAAACAGAAAGTTCATATTTCG
>JAEAOA010000360.1:307500-385000 GCA_016746295.1 Potamilus streckersoni | reverse complement strand
TATGGTTATGATCGCGTCATGCCCATTAGGGCTGCATTTGTGCATTTCAACAACCTCTTAAGTCATCCAAACAAACTAAAACATCTGCTATATACCCCCTCGTCCGATTCACACAATTATAAACGTCTTCATGAGATTTTGTATAGTGTTGATAGATTTTATTTTGTGTATGTATTGTATTTAGTAAAGCAGTGACAGAAAGCACCTATAACACAAAATACACAACGGGATCTTAATTGAGTAGCTTTAATGGTAATTCAATTTGCAATCAAATGCAGCGAAACTCCAAGGATAAAATCGATAGTACTTTGCCTATCTGTAGGTTAAGGGACTTACGGTACTTCATTTGGGTAAGCACTATTGATTCACACTGTTAGATCCTTACGGTACCTCATTTCGGTACGTACTATTGATTCACTCTGTTAGATCCTTAAGTACAATTGATTCATACTGTAAGGGTAGGTACCTCATTTGGGTAGGTGCTATTAATTCAAACTTTTAGGGCCTTACGGTACCTCATTTGGGTAACTACTATTGAATCACACTGTTAAATCCCTTCGGTACCTCATTTGGGTAAGTACTATTTCTTCACACTGTAATGGTCTTGCCGTACCCCATTTCGGTAAGTACTGTTCATTTGTTATGTGTTTATAGGTTATTACAAAATGTAGAAAGAACAAAGTGAAGACAACAAGCTTTGTAAAATTTAACAAATAATTTATTTCCTTAGAACAACAACGTAATAATTAGAAAAAGAATTACGGTTTTACAAATCAAATCCAAAATAAATCCATAAATTAAAAAATAGAAGTTCTATTATTAAAAATTCTTAAATGAATCTGAGTTCGAGTCCCGATGAAATTCAAAATGGAGGGCGATGAGTCTGTCATAACCTTCAAAGTATATATGTGTCTTTAGTTCCCTGATGAATCACAGAAAATAATATCCCAGTTTTGAATGCCGAATAAATTTCAATAAATGTCTTTGTCCAAAAATTTTAAAAGGCTCACTTATATATTTCCAAAGAAAAGAATCAAATGAATTACATAAAATAAAATTCCAGCTCAAACTGGTCACAACAAAACCCCTTTAAGTCTCAGCTGGTTTGAGCCCGAATGCCCAAATGATATCCAGGAAACAGTTATAAAACAATTTAAGACGCAAAACATATTCCCGGATGAGGGTTACATAGTCACCATGCCAGAACAAAATAGAAGCTTTTGACCTGCTCTTATGTCACTAATAGCCTTAACTGAAATCAATGGCTTTTTCTCTGGGAAAGTATAATATTTTTTTTAAATTGTTTACTAGACCCGCCACTGTTTCTAAATCAAGGTCAGCAACTAGATAAAGTGATTCTATATCATAACGGTCAGATCAAAGAGAATTGAACTGAATTTCTGGAAAATGTCATATACATTAGACAAAGTTACCTTTTAATAGCATGTAATGAAATAAATAAAAATAAATCTAACAAACAAATAATTAAATTTCATATACATAACAGATTGCCTCTGTTAGGACTTTGCTGTACCTCATTTGAGTAAGTACTATTTATTCACACTATTAAGGCCTCATTGGGTGAGTACTATTTATTCAAAATTTTAGGGCACTGCCATACCTCATTTGGGTGAGTACTATTTATTCAAAATTTTAGGGCATTGCCATACCTCATTTGGGTGAGTACTATTTATTCAAAATTTTAGGGCATTGCCATACCTCATTTGGGTGAGTACTATTTATTCAAAAGTTTAGGTCATTGCCGTACCTCATTTGGGTGAGTATTATTTATTCAAAATTTTAGGGCATTGCCGTACCTCATTTGGGTGAGTATTATTTATTCACACTGTAAAAGCCTTGCTGTAATTCAATTTTGGAAGAACAATTTCCTTAACCTGTTAGAGCTTGTTATACCACATTTAGGTAGGACTATTGGTTAACTGTTAGGGTCATGATGTGCCTCATTTGGGTAAGTACTGCTGATTTACACTGTTAGGGCTTTGTTGTACATCATTTGGGTAAGTACTATTTATCCACACCGGTAATGTTCTCCACTGAGTATACGTATGATATGAATGACAGATGTTTGTAGGATGCAGGTATGGAAGAGGTACTGGTAAATTGGGCACTACAGTAACATTTCCGTTTAAAATCCATAAATTCCGAACAGCTTCTCTCTGATCTATTACACTTTCCTATTTTACATGTGTTTTACACAAACGGTCTTTCAAATTTACGGTTTTATGCTTGCCATATTCATGTATTCATGTCGTGAGTCAAACCGTACTCTGTTGGTACCATCACGTTTATCTCTGAATTCTACACTGAAGTATACTTTTGTTGAACATTTCCTATTGGCCATGTATGAATTGGCGAAATTCTAGAAAAGGCAACCATTTTATTATTGTCTTGACATTATTACTGAGGTTGCTTTAAGCCTCAACTCTTTTTACAAGGAGCTTATTCCATCTCACCTCTGTCTGCGTGCGTTCTAGTCTAAGATTCGGCGAATGTGGTTATGTGAGAATGCTTGGCAGAAACTTCTCGTGGGTCGGTGGTTCTTTCCGCGGATTATCTGGTTTCTTCCTCAACTATTAATACTGGCCGCCATGTAGAGCATATTGTGTGCTCAAAAATGGTGTTAAGCCCCACAGCAACAAGGAGTTTAGGGTGATAGATTTCAAAATTATAAAATATTCTAATATTATAATTTGGCATAATAAAACCTTTGAATAAAGTGCTTTTGTTTATATAAATAATTTTCATAACTAAATAGTCAATATCATCTTGTTATAAAACCACGTGATCTTCGTGACAGTTGACTGGTATGGTTTCATCCATTTCTTTTTAATGGAAGAAGAGACTTTATTACACTCACTTTCTAAAGGCTATATGTATGAGGTAGTTAAGAAAAAGGACATGAATATGGCGTGCAATGATATTACATAATGCATAACAGGGTTATCAATATTTGGAAAACACAATCTAAAAGCCTGCAAATTTGTTTATAGAGTTGTTCAATGCTTCTATTCATCAACTAATTATATTTATAACCGTTAGTTCTGTAAGAATAAAATTGCGGTATAAATTTTTGTCTTTTCCCGTAAAAGTAAGAACACGACAAAAAGATGATTTTCACTAACTATTTCTAGAGACAGTGTATATTTTTTTTCGTTTGTGGGAACACCTAACAGTTTCGAAGGGGAAACTTATGTTTAACAGTTGTAAACTTGACCTTTTAGATACTTTTTGGTAATGAGAAATATACATTTTCTAAATCCAAACTAGTTTTCAATAACCTGCACTTTAAACCTTCAGATGAAGTATTGATGTTAACTGTCAAAGCTAGTATGCATTGATGTTAACTGTCCAAGCTTGTATGTATTGATGCTACTGTCCAAGCTTGTATGTATTGAGGTTAGCTGTCCAAGATTGTATGTATTGATGTTAACTGTCCACGCTGTTATGTAGTGAAGTTAACTGTCCAAGCTTGTATGTATTAATGTTAATTGTCCAAGCCTGTATGCATTGATGTTAACTGTCCAAACTTGTATGTATGGAAGTTAACTGTCCAAGCTTGTATGTATAGATGTTAACTGTCCAAGCTTATATGTATTGATGTTAGCTATTCAAGCTTTTATGTATTGATGTTAACTGTCCAAGATTGTATGTTTTGATGTTATCTATTCAAGCTTGTATGTATTGATGTAAACGGTCCAAGATTGTATGTATTGATGTTAACTATTAAAGATTGTATGTATTGATGTTAACTGTACAAGCTTGTATGCATTGATATTAACTGTCCAAGCTTGTATGCATTGATGGTAGCTGTCTAATCTTGTAAGTATTGATGTTAACTGTCCAAGCTTGTATGCATTGATGGTAGCTGTCTAATCTTGTAAGTATTGATGTTAACTGTCCAAGCTTGTATGTATTGATGTTATTGAAGCTAGTATGCATTGATTTTAACTATTCAAGCTTGTATGTATTTATGTTAACCATTCAAGCTAGTATTCATTGATGTTAGCTGACCAAGCTAGTATGCATTGATGTTAACTATTCAAGCTTGTATGTATTGATGTTAAATGTCCAAACTTGTATGTAATGATGTTAACTGTCTAAGCTTGTATGCATTGATGTTAACTATTCAAGCTTGTATGTATTGATGTTAGCTGTCCAAGCTAGCATGTATTAATGTTAACTCTCCAAGCTAGTATGTACTGATCTTAACTGTCCAAGCTAGTATATATTGATGTTAACGATCCAAGACTGTAGGCATTGATGTTAACTGTCCAAGCTTATATGTATTGATGTAAATTGTCCAAGCTTGTATGTATTGATGCTAAATGTCCAAGCTAGTATGCATTGATGTTAACTATTCAAGCTTGTATATATTCATGTTAGCTCTCGCAGCTTGTATGTATTGATGTTACTGTCCAGGCTTGTATGTTTCTATGTTAGCTGTAAAAGCTAGTATGCATTAAAGTTAGCTTCCAAGCTTGTATGCATTGATGTTTCTGTCCAAGCTTGTATGTATATATGTTAGCTGTCCAAGCTTGTATGTATTGATGTTAACTGTCGAAGCTTGTGTGTATTAATGTTACTGTCCAAGCTTGTAAGTATTGATGTTAACTGTCCAAGCTTGTATGCATTGATGTTAACTGTCCAAGCTTGTATGTATTAATGTTAACTGTCCATGCTTGTATGTCTTGATGTTACTCAAGCTAGTATGCATTGATGTTAACTATTCAAGCTTGTATGTATTGATGTTAACTGTCCAAGCTTGTATGTATTGATGTTAACTATTCAAGCTAGTATGCATTGCCGTTAGCTGTCCAAACTACTACGCATTGATGTTAACTATTCAAGCTTGTATGTATTGCTGTTAACTGTCCAAGCTTGTATGTATTGATGTGAACTATACAAGCTAGTATGCATTGATGTTAACTATTCAAGCTTGTATGTATTGATGATAACTGTCCAAGCTTGTATGTATAGATGTTAACTGTCCAAGCTAGTGTGCATTGATTTTAACTATTCAAGCTTGTATGTATTGATGTTAACTGTCCAAGCTAGTATGCATTTATTTTAACTATTCAAGCTTGTATATATTGATGTCAACTGTCCAAGCTTTTATGTATTGAGGTTAACTGTCCAAGCTAGCATGTATTGGTGTTACCTGTCCAAGCTTGTATGTATTGATGTTAACAGTCCAAAATTGGATGTATTGATGTTAACTGTCCACGCTTTTATGTATTGATGTTAACTGTCCAAGCTAGTATGCATTGATGTTAACTAGACAAGCTTGTATGTATTGATGTTACTGTCCAATCTTGTATGCATTGATGTTAACTGTTCAAGCTTGTATGTATTGATGTTAATTGTCCAAGATTTTGTGTATTAATGTCAATTGTCCAAGCTTGTATGCATTGATGTTAACTGTCCAAGCTAGTATGCATTGATGTTACCTAGTCAAGCTTGTATGTAATGATGTTAACTGTCCAAGCTTGTATGTATTGATGTTAATTGGTATGTATTGATGTTATCTGTCCAATCTTGTATGTATTGATATTAACTGTCCAAGCCTGTATGTATTAATGTTAACTGTCCAAGCTTGTATGTTTTGATGTTACTCAAGCTAGTATGCATTGATGTTAACTATTGAAGCTTGTATGTATTGATGTTAACTGTCCTAGCTTGTATGTATTGATGTTAACTGTCCAAACTAGTATGCATTGATGTTACCTAGTCAAGCTTGTATGTAATGATGTTAACTCACCAAGCTTGTTTGTATTGATGTTAACTGGTATGTATTGATGATATCTGTCCAATCTTGTATGTATTGATATTAACTGTCCAAGCTTGTATGTATTAATGTTAACTGTCCAAGCTTGTATGTCTTGATGTTGCTCAAGCTAGTATGCATTGATGTTAACTATTCAAGCTTGTATGTATTGATGTTAAATGTCCAAGCTTGTATGTAATGATGTTAGCTGTCCAAGATTGTATGTATTGATGTTAACTGTCCACGCTGTTATGTAGTGAAGTTAACTGTCCAAGCTTGTATGTATTAATGTTAATTGTCCAAGCCTGTATGCATTGATGTTAAATGTCCAAACTTGTATGTATGGAAGTTAACTGTCAAAGCTTGTATGTATAGATGTTAACTGTCCAAGCTTATATGTATTGATGTTAGTTATTCAAGCTTTTATGTATTGATGTTAACTGTCCAAGATTGTATGTTTTGATGTTATCTATTCAAGCTTGTATGTATTGATGTAAACGGTCCAAGATTGTATGTATTGATGTTAACTATTAAAGATTGTATGTATTGATGTTAACTGTCCAAGCTAGTATGTATTAATGTTAACTGTCCAAGCTAGTATATATTGATGTTAACTGTACAAGCTTGTATGCATTGATGTTAACTGTCCAAGCTTGTATGTATTGATGTTAACTGTACAAGCTTGTATGCATTGATGTTAACTATCCAAGCTTGTATGTATTGATGTTATTGAAGCTAGTATCCATTGATTTTAACTATTCAAGCTTGTATGTATTGACGTTAACTGTCCAAGCTTGTATGTATTTATGTTAACCATTCAAGCTAGTATTCATTGATGTTAGCTGACCAAGCTAGTATGCATTGATGTTAACTATTCAAGCTTGTATGTATTGATGTTAAATGTCCAAGCTTGTATGTATTGATGTTAACTGTCTAAGCTTGTATGCATTGATGTTAACTATTCAAGCTTGTATGTATTGATGTTAGCTGTCCAAGCTAGCATGTATTAATGTTAACTCTCCAAGCTAGTATGTACTGATCTTAACTGTCCAAGCTAGTATATATTGATGTTAACGATCCAAGACTGTAGGCATTGATGTTAACTGTCCAAGCTTATATGTATTGATGTAAATTGTCCAAGCTTGTATGTATTGATGCTAAATGTCCAAGCTAGTATGCATTGATGTTAACTATTCAAGCTTGTATATATTCATGTTAGCTCTCGCAGCTTGTATGTATTGATGTTACTGTCCAGGCTTGTATGTTTCTATGTTAGCTGTAAAAGCTAGTATGCATTAAAGTTAGCTTCCAAGCTTGTATGCATTGATGTTTCTGTCCAAGCTTGTATGTATATATGTTAGCTGTCCAAGCTTGTATGTATTGATGTTAACTGTCGAAGCTTGTGTGTATTAATGTTACTGTCCAAGCTTGTAAGTATTGATGTTAACTGTCCAAGCTTGTATGCATTGATGTTAACTGTCCAAGCTTGTATGTATTAATGTTAACTGTCCATGCTTGTATGTCTTGATGTTACTCAAGCTAGTATGCATTGATGTTAACTATTCAAGCTTGTATGTATTGATGTTAACTGTCCAAGCTTGTATGTATTGATGTTAACTATTCAAGCTAGTATGCATTGCCGTTAGCTGTCCAAACTACTACGCATTGATGTTAACTATTCAAGCTTGTATGTATTGCTGTTAACTGTCCAAGCTTGTATGTATTGATGTGAACTATACAAGCTAGTATGCATTGATGTTAACTATTCAAGCTTGTATGTATTGATGATAACTGTCCAAGCTTGTATGTATAGATGTTAACTGTCCAAGCTAGTGTGCATTGATTTTAACTATTCAAGCTTGTATGTATTGATGTTAACTGTCCAAGCTAGTATGCATTTATTTTAACTATTCAAGCTTGTATATATTGATGTCAACTGTCCAAGCTTTTATGTATTGAGGTTAACTGTCCAAGCTAGCATGTATTGGTGTTACCTGTCCAAGCTTGTATGTATTGATGTTAACAGTCCAAAATTGGATGTATTGATGTTAACTGTCCACGCTTTTATGTATTGATGTTAACTGTCCAAGCTAGTATGCATTGATGTTAACTAGACAAGCTTGTATGTATTGATGTTACTGTCCAATCTTGTATGCATTGATGTTAACTGTTCAAGCTTGTATGTATTGATGTTAATTGTCCAAGATTTTGTGTATTAATGTCAATTGTCCAAGCTTGTATGCATTGATGTTAACTGTCCAAGCTAGTATGCATTGATGTTACCTAGTCAAGCTTGTATGTAATGATGTTAACTGTCCAAGCTTGTATGTATTGATGTTAATTGGTATGTATTGATGTTATCTGTCCAATCTTGTATGTATTGATATTAACTGTCCAAGCCTGTATGTATTAATGTTAACTGTCCAAGCTTGTATGTTTTGATGTTACTCAAGCTAGTATGCATTGATGTTAACTATTGAAGCTTGTATGTATTGATGTTAACTGTCCTAGCTTGTATGTATTGATGTTAACTGTCCAAACTAGTATGCATTGATGTTACCTAGTCAAGCTTGTATGTAATGATGTTAACTCACCAAGCTTGTTTGTATTGATGTTAACTGGTATGTATTGATGATATCTGTCCAATCTTGTATGTATTGATATTAACTGTCCAAGCTTGTATGTATTAATGTTAACTGTCCAAGCTTGTATGTCTTGATGTTGCTCAAGCTAGTATGCATTGATGTTAACTATTCAAGCTTGTATGTATTGATGTTAAATGTCCAAGCTTGTATGTAATGATGTTAACTGTCCAAGCTTGTATGTATTGATGTTAACTGTCCAAGCTTGTATACATTGATGTTAACTATTCAAGCTTGTATGTATTGATGTTATCTGTCCAAGCTAGTATGTATTGTTGTTAACTCTCCAAGCTAGTATGTACTGATGTTAACTATCTAAGCTAGTATGTATTGATGTTATCTGTCCAAGACTGTATGTATTGATGTTAACTGTCCAAGCGTATATGTATTGATGTCAATTGTCCAAGCTTGTATGTATTGATGTGAACTATCCAAGCTAGTATGCATTGATGTTAGCTATTCAAGCTTGTATGTATTGATGTTAACTGTCCAAGATTGTATGTATTGATGTTAACTATTCAAGCTTGTATGTATTGATGTTAACTGTCCAAGCTCGTATGTATAGATGTTAACTGTCGAAGCTAGTATGAATTTATTTTATTTACTCATGCTTGTATATATTGATGTCAACTGTCCAAGCTTGTAAGTATTGATGTTAACAGTCCAAGATTGTATGTAATGATGGTAACTGTCCAAGCTTGTATGTATTGATGTTAACTGTCCAAGCTAGTATGCATTGATGTTAACTAGACAAGCTTGTATGTATTGATGTTAGCTGCCCAATCTTGTATTTTTTGATGTTAACTCTCCAAGCTTGTATGTGTTGATGTTAACTGTCCATGATTGTATGTATTGATGTTAACTCTCCAAGCTTGTATGTGTTGATGTTAACTGTCCATGATTGTATGTATTGATGTTAACTGTCCAAGTTTGTATGTATTGATGTTAACTGTCCAAGGTTGTATGTTTTGATGTTAACTGTCCAAGCTAGTATGCATTGATGTTAACTATTCAAGCTTGTATGTATTGATGTTAATTGTCCAAGATTTTGTGTATTGATATTAACTGTCCAAGCTTGTGTGTATTGATGTTAGCTGTCCTAGCTTGTATGTATTGATGTTAACTGTCCAAGCTAGTATGCATTGATGTTACCTAGTCAAGCTTGTATGTATTGATGTTAACTGTCCAAGCTTGTATGTATGGATGTTATCTGGTATGTATTGATGTTATCTGTCCAATCTTGTATGTATTGATATTAGCTGCCGAAGCTTGTATATATTGATGTTATCTGTCCAAGTTTGTTTATGTATTGATGTTATCTGTCCAATCTTGTATGTATTGATGTGATCTGTACAATCTTGTATGTATTGATGTTAGCTGTCCAATCTTGTATGTATTGATGTTAGCTGTCCAAGCTTGTATGTATTGATGTTTTAGTCACTGTTCTACCGATTTTGCTAACCATGAAACTGACACAACACTGTTGTTTCTCCATAGGTAACTTACCCCAACTTCCCCTAATACAGACTTTACGTCAAGTAACCATTTATTGTCATATGGTCAGCGAAATGTTTGTTTAAGAGAGACGATCAAATCATTTTCCTTCATTTACAGGCATTATCGATTAAACAGAAGTGCAAGTTATTGCATTTTACAATGTTCTTTGAAAGAACTTTCCTTTGGGTTTGAAAAAAAATAAAACCAATCAAAATAAGCGAAGTCCTTTGGGCATCCAATAAAAAGAAGTGCTTGGATCTACCGACACCGCATTCGATACAAGTATATTTTGTTGATTTTGTAGAACAAGTCCGGTTTGGGTATATGAGTGGGTCAGTAGTTCTGACTGGACTTTTCTCGTGTTTTCTCTCCAATTGTTATACTGGCCGCCATATCTAGCCCATGATGCGATGAAAAATGGCGTTAACCCCAACCCAACCCCCACCCAAGAAAACAACAACTTACAATAAGAGCTAATTTCATAGCGCACTAGATGCAATGCTGTACATGCGCAACAGTTAGTTTTTGACAAATAATCCTGGACTGATCCATGCTATTTTATGCTTTTGAAGATTAACCGTTAGATGTATGTAGGCTCCACCATTCTATTTACATGATGCAGTGTTTTGTCACAAGAATTTATCTTTTGTGTGTAGGGATAAAATAAGACCGTACAACAAAGAAATACTCTTCTATCTAAAGAAATCAAATCATTCCAAAAGTACCGGCTGATGGAAAATAAAAAAAACATTACCCCACCCTCACCCACCCCAGCCCCAAAAATAAAAACAAGCAAACAAATTTAATAAGGAGCAAGCTCTAACACGTCGACAATTTATATCCTAGACAGCTAGTCCTTCATGGTCCTATTGTCACACATTTAGTCTGTCTTGACCCTTTTCTCAGACAATTAGTCTTTCTTGGCCCCTTTCTCAGACAATTTGTCCTCCTTACCTGTCTGAGACAAATATTTCTTCTTGGCTCAGATCTCAGATAACCAGTCCTTCTAGGACACTATCACAGATAACTAGTTCTTCTTGGACACTATCTCAGATAATTAGCCTTATTTGTCCTTCAAATATTTGCTATGTAAGAATCGTTTATTTGCTTTTTATGACGGACTCCATCAAGGTTTTCTTGTTACATGTCGATGGTAGAAATACAAGACAAACTATGTACTACCTACCTTTCATTGGTGTTACACTTGGATAACATTATCACCTGACCTGCTGATATATATTTTTTATTACTTCCTACTCTTCAGTTCACTGCTTTGGTTCTGACTATATTAGCTTTAAGTCGCGTCGAACTGTAAACAGCTAATGTCCAGATCTACCGAAGCATAATAAAACGGCAGATCTAGGTTTTTGCAGATTGTTAGAAATTATCAGCACAACAAATATTATAACCCTGCTATCCAAGCGCATATTTGGACGACAGATCAGGGTCTATGTTTGTCACGCTGAAGAAGACTTAAAAGAGAATGCAGATGGTAGGTAAGTCGTCATCTAAGCGGAGGTATATGTATTATTGAAATTGTTGTGTACGCGCTATATGGTTTATTATTTAACAATATACGTACATTATACTTGTAGTGGTCATTTGATTTTATAGACTATTTTGTTATTAATCATCATCATCGTCATCATCATCGTTGTTGTTGTCGTCGTCATCATCATCATCGTCGTCGTCGTCGTCGTCATCATCATCATCATCATCATCATCATCATCATCATCATCATCATCATCATCATCATTATCATCAATTCAAATATTTAACCTTTTCACATACCTAACGTTAACTTCCGACATTTACTTAAACAGTCCAACATTGTCACTTGATAATTGATAACTATGACACGATTAACCGCGGGATGTATGCATTAATGTATTCGTATAACTATTAAATGAGGCGGGATTCAACAACGTCTATTACGGAATAAATTTTATACTTAAATGCAGGTACTTTGGTATACTGGAGAATTGATGAGCAGTATAGAAATGTAAGCAGTGAGAAACGTTGTGGATGGATTGGGTTGAAAGAGTTAGTTTTATAAAATGTGATTATTCTTCTTACAACTCATGAAGCACAGTTATGACACATCGGCACATCAAGGGTCACTTTTGAGATTGAGGATAGGAAATATTTATTACATCAAAATTGAAGGTAAGTACATTCTAGAAGAAATAAAGTTGTTTGATTTTGGAGTCTATTTGAATATCATTTCGTTAGTGGCCTTTTTTTTCTTCTCTGCAACAAACACGTGTGTTTGTCCGTCTTACGACATATCATGGACTTACACGTGCATAAACGCCAACATTTAAGTTTTCAGAAAAATATGCAATATCTGCAATTAGGCTACGCTCAGCAAAATAGATCGATGCACGAGAGCAAGAGTCATACGTTTAAAAATAGATCCTGGGCATACGTAAGAGCGAAGGTATGCATATAACTTTTGCAGAGATAATTCCAAAACCCTGTATCATCAATAATTGCGATGACTAAATTGTAAAATTTCTATGCAGGGCGTGGAAACTAGTCTATAGTGAATTAGTACATACTTTGGCAGTATGAACTACGTCTACCTATTTATATTGAACACTACAGTCAGGACACGTATAAACAGGCATATACTTATTATATGCTAGACGTAAATCTTTTGATATGTATCGCTTAAATTATCGTATTTATTATCAAAACTTAACTCATTAATAATTAAACCTTGATATGAAAGATAAAACCGTACAAAAAAATGTCAGGGAATGTGCCAAAGAGAAATGGATATTACTTAGTCTCGAACATTTGCTGTGTTTAGTTTTCGGTTTCAAATATAAGCTTTGACATTCGTCATTCCGGCAGATTAGGTCGCGCAAAACACCTACCGTATATAATCTCTTATAAGTCGTGTCCAACTGAAATCAACATCGACATATATTTGCCGTTACAAAATGCGCCAGCTGATCTGGGTCTATGTAGTTTGTAAGAAGAAAGCAGGTGATCGAGCAACATATATGCCCTCATCTGTGACCGCAGACCAGAGTCCATGATGTTTGCATTTTGACTCGACACGAGTATAGACATAAACTTGCCTTGACTGAAGGACAAGACTATTTTTTATGTCTATATCCAGAGCATACATTTTTATTTTCCTTCTTGGCGTATGTAAATTCCGAAATTATATGATTTGACTGCGTATTGGATGACACATAGAGGGACATTTAAAATACTTCAAACGAAATTCACTTTGGAAAACACAGAGTAAGAAAAATTTGATTTTCCTTATTAATTAATTAGTGGTTTAAGTATCACCTTTGAAGGCAAGCAGCGAGATAGTAAGTCGCAGGCATCAAAGTATATCGCTATGACGGTGCAATGCAATTAAATCTTAAGTGGCGGCAGTGGCTGTAAATGTTATATATATATATATATATATATATATATATATATATATATATATATATATATATATATATATATATATATATATATATATATAGAATACAAATCATATGGAGAATACAACCCTTTCAAGCGTACTGGATCCACCAAGGAATCACGTGTGTCAGGGATTAATTAAAATAGATGTAATAAACTGACGACGAACAGTACGAAACTAGTAACTAACTAGCCTAACTAGGCTAGTTAGTTATTAGTTTCGTACTGTTCGTCGTCAGTTTATTGCATATATATATATATATATATATATATATATATATATATATATATATATATATATATATATATATATATATATATATATATATATATATACGGCAATTATGGCTCAAAAAGTGGCAAAATAAAACTTAAACATCAAATAGGGAGACAAATAACTTATTGATTATTTACATGTATTGTGATCGTCCATCTTGACTGGACACCTACAGAACAAATCAAAAGTGTCGGGATGGTGGAAATTATTTTCCCTCCCACTTCCTTATTATTGATCAGATTAGAAAGATATTATATCTTGTAAGTCCAATTTGAATTAAACGAATCACGCCAAAACAAGTTCATTACTATTCTTCTCATCGCTATCTTAATCTTTCCTTCTTCACCCTTCTGTAGAAAACCAAAAGTTCTAGTCCTGCACCTAGGTAATCTCCACGATAATTTACAGTTTCACTTCATCGGCATTCACCTCGAGAAGTTTAAAAAATAATCCTAGCCTATACGTTGCTATAGGACTTATGCAATATTCCGCCGATACCGTTGAGTTCCGAAACTGACAAAATCGGTTTTTTATTTTCAGAGTTTTTCTCCCTCTCCGCTCTTTCTCATTTTCAAATTTTTGTTAGTTTTGACTCCAAGTTGATATTAACTGCAATCTAGAGATCCCCGAAAAAGAAAAGTCATGATGGATGTTTATCGACGGCAATTTTCGTTTGATTTCAACACGTATTTTTATTTTCTTTAAAGATTCCAAAGAGACTTTTGAAAAAGTTTTTGTTGTTGATGTAGATTACTGCCATTTTCAACACATACTAGGATACACATAGTAACCAGTAGGCCTATATACGAATGACACGAATGAGCAGGAAAACCCCGTTAAGATATACTAACTCAAGTCAAGCTGTTAGCGAGTTTTCTCAAACGAGACGAGAAGCTACGCTGATAGAGAAGAGATAGCAGCGATATAGGTACAGGAGATCAACTTAGACATTTGGGGACCCAGACTAATAAGGGTAGAATATTACCATACAACACCGGATGTAGGACGTCATTGGTTCGAAACCCGGCCGAGTCATACCAAATACTTTTAGAAATAATACTAACAGCTGCCTTGCTTGGCGCTCATCATTAAGAGATTGTCAGGTTAATGTAAATGGGTCGGACATGACACACCAGTTACTAGACATCTCTATACACTAGCTATCATGCTACTCAATTATAATAAATATGACTGAGCGTTTTTTAAAGCTACATCAAAAGTCCCAACCACACACACTCCATACAGCACTGAGCATTATACGATTTATTTCCTTTCCGTCTGCCTGTGCAGCTATATCCCTTAAATTTGAATCTACATTTCTTATTATAGGTGGACGGAAAACTGCATAAGGTGTTGGTGATTTAAATTTTTATGTGTTCAAAAATGAACATCGTTCGCCAAGACAAACTGGTGGTGATTTATAATTTTTCTTGTGTCCTCGTTTGTTCTTGTTTTCCTAAGCGACATGATGCTGATTTAAACTTTTGCACGTGTTCTTTGAGTACTATCCTACTCAATATGAGTGCGGGGCGAGCCCCAGTCCTATACCAACGACGTATAAAGTGGTACTAGTAGCTGCCTCACATGGCGCTCATCATTAAGACGTTGTGTTAGTTCCAGTCGACCTGCTATCAGGATAATGTAACTGGTAGGAGATGATGCCACATGTCTGTGTCATGATGCCCCAGTTATAGACATCACAATAAACTGCCACACTGCAGATATCGTGGTGATATGACTGAAAATTGTTAAAGCTACGTTAAAATTATAAATCACACAAACACACACACACACACACACACACACACCTCTTGCCTTCGGTGGAACATGTCCTTGCAGCGCTTGAGAAACTTACTTAATAAAACATATTCCTAATATTCCAGCTAGTTTCTTATGAAGGTAAGACAAAGGTGTGAAGTATGATATAGTTGTTGTAGCAAGTTTCCATGGAGATTTTGCAGTTCCAACAGCAATGATAAATTTACAAAATTCAGCACATTTTAAAGGGTGTGGTTCGAAAATTGCGATTCAAAATATCTATTTAAAATGGATCATTACTCTTCAATCCATGGCAAGAAGCCATGGTCCTGTCCAGCTATTTTCGTTGTAATATTTTCACCGTCAAAATAACAATCAAATAAAGGGAGGTGAGAAACGTTATGTATGTATGTATGTATGTATGTATGTATGTATGTATGTATGTATGTATGTATGTATGTATGTATGTATGTATGTATGTATGTATGTATGTATGTATGTATGTATGTATGTATGTATGTATGTACGTATGTATGTACGTACGTAGGTTGGTAGGTAACTAGGTTGGTATGCTAATATGCAAAAGTGCAGATATATAACTGTGATAGAATTGTATAGATGTTTGGATATAAACCTTTCTTTTTGTCAATTCAAGCCATCCGTACGGTGAAAACAATAGCTGCCTTTAAATGGGATGGTTAAAGGATACGACGTTGTTTTCTTCATACCAAATATTGCGAGCTACTTGTTCATTGCAAAAAATAAGATCAATATTTTTACCGTCTCGTTCATGTATATGGCCATGATGGGTCTTCACTAACGTGACAGACTACAACACAATAGGTTGTTTAGAATATAGTACGTTCTGTTTCCTAGTAGGTAAAGACTAGAACAAAACCATAGTACATCACTCACTAGCTATACAACACTTCATTATAAGACAAATATGCAGGCAGATTTTAACTTTTCTCGGTACGGTTCCGACCAGCCCAACCACACGATCCCCATTTAAACTTTCACTGGTTATGAGGCGGGTATTATCGTATATTATCCAATTTTGTCATATAACATTAAAATTATCGTTAAATAGCCGTACAATAGTTGCCTTATATATTTTGGAATTAATGTTTACATGATACATTTAATTTTTTTAATAATATAGGTCAACAGAGCGTGGCCCCTAAGCGGTAGCTGTCAGATCTTCACGTAGGTCAGTTTAGATCTGAATTTGTGTAGATCTTCGTTGTGTATATCAATAACATAACATTTTTAATTCCTGGTTTAAAGTACCTAATGCCCAATCAGGTATTTCATGTACACCGGTTTTCTGTATTATCACACATAATGACAGTGTTATATGAGTGCATGTAATTGCTAGTCAGACTTTCAGAGTTCGTTGTCTTTATTGCTAATCAGATTTTTAGTTCTGCGTCTTTATTCACCTATCCTGAATTACGCTGCCCTCATATGTGTTTGAGATTTCATTACTCGTTAGGTGTTCCCCATGTTTATTGGAAAGCAGTTGTTGTTTTTATGGATTATTGACATTTCTTTTCAGCACAGGATAGGCTATACTTCGAATTGGAAACACCCAGACTCCCCCCCCAAAAAAAACAATAGGAAGCTGCTGGCTCGCTGTTTTAGATAACCACATTGGCCGAGCTTGAGGCTCGAATCAGTGCGGACAGAAACGAGACAGGGTAGGCCCATCCATATCAGTGAATCAGGTGGTTGCCAAGTGCACCAGGTTAAATTTGGCGTCAAATATTAAATGAAAGGAGGGGAGGCGACGGTTTGCCTAGGGCGCCAGTTGGCTGGCGGCTATTTCAGGTCTGCCGTTAAGGTGAATGTCAGTGGTTTCTAAAGGCGAGTGCCTTAGACCACCTTGCCATCCTGTTCCCCATCCCCATGATTTTGGCTTATCGCCATTAGCTAATACTAGTATACTTACGAGACTTAACTACATGTGCGTTGCTCTACACCTAAGAAATGTTAAGTAACGCCTTGTCACTTTTGCAGTCGGTAACTGATGCCTGTTTGATGTAATGCTTATCAATCAAGTTTCAAGTCAGATTCAGGTAATCTGAAATTCTTAAAACAAACACAGACTGTTTTAGGAATCTTCTTGATTTAGTTATATTTTGATCTGCCAATTTTCTTTTGCCACTCACTGAGTGTATGCACACCCACCAACATACATACATACATACATACATACATACATACATACATACATACATACATACATACATACATACATACATACATACATACATACATACATACATACATACATACATACATACACACACACACACACACACACACACACACACACACACACACACACACATACATACATACATACATACATACATACATACATACATACATACATACATACATACATACATACATACATACATACATACATACATACATACATACATACATACATACATACATACATACTATTTTATTTATACCCTTTTTTATTTCAATGTGATACAGCTATTTTCCTGGATTTTTCTCTTTTTTCTGTTTGATCGTTACCATTCACTCTAGTTTGGATTTAATATGATTAAAGAGCAAAATCCTGAACGTCCTTGTCTAATCGGCCGACATCTTTACTTTTGGGGAAATGATATTGTTCACCTTGTATACATTTTCACAAACCTGATCGTCGGGCGTAATGAATGGTTCCCGCATTCATTTTTGTTGACGGCATCGTATCTGTCTTGATCAATGGAATTGTTTTCGTGTGCCCGTCTTACAAAACACCTGATCAGGTATGAAAAGTCAAAGTCCGGTGCGAACAAAGCAAGATGGGAAGATATATGGTGATTAAGATATACGCCTGTGCATTCATACGTTTCTTTCATTGTGGACCTCATCGCACAGATAAATCAAAAGGTGAGACACTTGTATTTGCTTTACACGTTTACGTTAGACTAGTTGTAGTGTAAAATGTACTCATTCATGTGGACTCGCTTGTCTTTATATCCCTTTTTTAATTTAAAGGAATGTAGACTCGCTTGTTTTTACATCCCTTTTTTAATTTGAAGGAATGTACTGTTGCATATATAATAATTTTTGCTTACTATTAAATTTAAGCAAGATCTTCAGACTACAAAAAGGATGCGTTTTTTTTTTTTTTTACAAAGGATAGCTATTTGCTTGCATTCTTTGGATGATTTTGAACACTGGATTTAGATGAAGCGATGTTGTGGGTTTTTATGGTTTATCCCGCCTTTATGACAGCACAATATGGCTCTTAAAACATGACGGATTAAAATAATCATTCATTTGCTTTTTAAATATCATAAGAAAATAAAAACTAGCTTTTTCTGTTATACGTCTGTTTAGTGAACAGGAGGTGACATGCGTTCCTACAAAACTGAAGTAAAGACGAATTTCTGAATGTCACAGATGCGTATATGTTAGAAGTCAGTTATCGGTGAGCTATATAAAATCTGAGAATCTGTGATTCGTAGAAAAAGATATCGCTCAGACTGGATCGGTGGATGCCATTTTAATTAGTTAGCTATGGACACATGGATCGGTGTATATCTTCCTAATTAGTTAACTGTGGATACATGAATCCGTGAATATCTTTCTAACTAGTTACCTATGGATCAGTGTATATCTTCTAATTAGTTACATACAGGTTCACGGAGTTGGTGCATACCTTTTTAACTAGTTACCTATGGATCAATGTATATCTTTCTAGTTAGTTACATACAGATTCATGGATTCGGTGTATATCTTTCTAATTAGTTACCTGTGGATACATGGAACGGTGAATATCATTCAAGTTAATAACCTATGAATTCATGGATAACGAGGAAGACCTGACCGGTGGTTTTGATTTTCTCATTCTTAATTCACTGATTATATGATGTACGTTGTCAGTTTTTACTTTTATCTTTGTAGAAAGAATTTAATCTCTGTCAGAATTTAATGTGACAAACATTGAAAATCGGTAGGTGATTGAAATAAATAATTTAACTTATATAAACCCTTCTGGGTTCCCCTAATATCTTTTATAAATCACAAGACGTAATGAATTTTCTTTTTGCTACACAACCTTTATGGATTTAGATATTTGTAAATGTAAATAATGTTATCTCCATAATGAACTATGTATCAGTTTTCATTTTCGTATGGTATAAATGTTGAATATCGATACAGGTGTGTATCGTAGATTTTATTTCGATAAGGTATAATTGTTGTACATCGACACAGCAGTACATCACAGTTTCATTTTTTTTTTTAGCGTCCCATGTCATTCTTGGTTAGTTTAGAGCTGTCAGTCTAGATGTGGGTGTGCCTATCGGTAACTCTGCCTATACCGACTTAACGACCAGTGAAATCGATCACACGAAAGGAGTAATTAGTAACTCCGCCTACGAGTACCTAACGACCAGTGAAATCGATCGCAGGAGATGTGTTCATCATATATATCTTCATATCATTCATGACTGAAGATGATCGACGTACAAAACAGATTTATTATATGATATCATTAAAACTGAAACTTGACCTTTAAATGGAATAAGTATGAAGGGTCGTATAACAAAGTGAATTAATCAAAAGCCGTAGAACTTTAGAGAGTGATTGATTATAGCTAAATATATACACTTTATATGCAGATAGATTTGTATGCATAATAACATTCATTATCTACCTCAAACGATTTGCAAAGACGTATATATTATGTGACACAAACGGGATGTGGAAAGGTGACTTTGCTATTCGAGGAAGGAGTTCACTACGAGAGAATGATCACAAATATTACGGTGTTACCACTTCATCTAATTTTTCTGTGAATCACAAGGATTCTCCACTAACAGAAAAACCTAAACATTCTGAATTTGGATATCAGTCAGCTGACAGTTTCAAGATCTGAATTGTACCTAGTAACGTGTAAACTAGATAATTTAAATAGTTTTATATCTTCAAATTGCATACTATTTTTAACGTTTACATTAAACAGTTTCTTGATATTACTAGATAGTTTGGGAAGAAATTTTTCACTTGTACTGTTATTTATGAACATTAATCTCAAGGTCATTTGAAAGTTTCGGTGTTTATGCTTGATGTGGTGATCAATATCTATAAAAACGAGACAGAAACAATTGACCATGACTTATCTGTGTATGTAGATCAAATAGTTCGATATACCTACTAGTTAAACACAAACCATTTTTTTTTTTTAAAAAAGTGTTAGCAACCAATAATATAATTTTTAAAAATTTTTTTTTATTTTTAATGAGAGCTTACTTGTTATTACAATAACTCAAAGTGATTGTAAACTGGCACAACAACAAAATGTAAATCTTCGAGGTGCTCTTCCGAAATTTAAACATTTGGAAAAAGAAAACGAAAATAGAAAATCCGTTGGCATGGTAATCTGTGTCAGTCTGAATAACTTTCAGGTAAATAGAAGAAAGAAACTATCGTCTTAACACAAAAGTAGCTATGTGATGGATTTCTTGGAAATTTATTGATTGGAGACAATCTAGTAAATATATATACAGAAATAGATATCGATTGAGAGCATTCGTGCTTGCATGGAGTAGTGTCTTACACGATCAGCGCTTTTTAAATGTACACAACTTGCCAAAAATTACATGGATGCTAGAATGTTGTAATCGGTTGCAATAATTATGATTTAATGCTTATTCTGCTCACGATAAAGTCTTTCTTGACGGGCTAGACTAGAATTTAAGCGGACGCGCAAGAGTTTGTACGAGTGCAAGGATTTGATTTTTGATATTTGTTATAAATATTATTTATGTTTCCTTCTGTGGAGACAGGAAGTAGGGCAGGTGTGCTAGTCGAATCCTTGGCAACACAAGTCATGCCATCATCAGCGGAGGAGTTGGAGGTATACAGAATGAAGGATTTTCGTCGACCGACTCTTTCAGTCATTCACGAGGGCGGAAGTGAACCAAATTCTCCAGCACCGTTTTCATGCAATAATGATACGGACTTTCAGAATTCAAGGTTTATCTTTAAGAATGTTGATAAGGATGGAAAGGATATAAACGATAATGTGAATGTGATAAATACTAGTGATCTTTCAAATGACTTAGCACGCCTCAAAGCTACAGCATCGAAGTTAAATCTTAGGACAAGACGATCTAGTTATATGTTATGGAAAGATAGGTACATAGAATCCAATTCTCGTGTCGAAAAGCCAACGTTCAGCGAAAGCCCCGATGCTGCTACTCACAACTCAAAAGAAACATGGACCGAAGAAAGGATAAATAAGATAAATAATGCGCTGGAATGGCTCAGAAATGAACTGGTAAGCATACTATCTTTGATAATATCAATTTTGTTTCGCCTGCTAAGCATGGGTGAGACATAAGTATGACTATTGCTGTGGTGTTGTAGATGTTGGCGTTAAGTGTAAGTGTAATGTTGTATCTCTTATGTCAGTTCTTTTCCTTCACACGGTTGCATGTAAGTTCATAAACTTGATGTTGAGACTCACTGTGGGTAGTACTGCTTATAAATGATAAAACTATGTCAAATTATCATACATTTCACGATTCCATACCTTTTTTTGGTCTCTGGAGCTTTCCTTTTCTTAGCAGTGAATATTTAGCCTTTTGTATGAATTCTTGTCTTTAAGTATTTTTACACCAGATTTAGCAAAATAAACAAATAGTATTTGTACGGTTGAAATTTGACTACCATTTCGACTATGTCTTCGTAGTTTTCTCCGATGATGATGATGATGATGATGATGATGATGATGATGATGATGGTGGTGGTGGTGGTGGTGGTGGTGTCGACTATTAATATGACTATTTACCATATCTTTACACCTTGATCGAATCTAGTTTGTTATCTTTTTCACAATCATAGCTCTTTAATAATTTTTTTTTATTTTTCTGGGTTTTATCACGAGTGCTGATGATTCGAATAGATCAGCTTATTTTGGCGAAATCAACAAATGGTTGTTTCCTTTTTAAAGACCACTTTATTTGCTGTAGAAAATTGCTCGGTCCTTGCAGCATAGCGCACGATGATTATGAAATATAATTCCAGTCACAATATTTAAATAATATGTGTAACTTTGTTAAATTATGCAAACAAAAATATTTCAGCAAACTGTTAGAAAGATTGCTTAACCCTCTAGTAATATGGCCAGTAACTAATAGCAATGCCCTAACGTCAAGATGGATACATACCTTTGTTTATTTTGACCTCAGCAAAATGAGAGACCATTTAAATACACCTGGATATAAACTATGTCTTACAGGTCAGTTATATACCAAATTCACGTGACTGGAGCTTGTTAACATCTGCTTACGTTCTTAAGCTTATTTCATAAGCATCATTTACATTCATGCCAGCCCTTCTTTTTGTTATCAGAACATTGTAAACTTGTGTCAGGGCTATTTTTTGTATGTTATTTTCTACTATATTGCTCTACAGGATACGTAATTTCCTGTCTTTTGTCAGTCAGTATTGGACGTTTGCTATCTATTGACCAGGTTGAAAATAAATTTCACTCATATTTTCAAAGTCCAGATGTTATTAGCCACTTATTTCTGTTGTTTAGTTTTGGACAGAATCCTATAAAATTGACAATAATATTTCTGGGGTACTGTTTAATTTTGGCCCCATATTGTCCCATTTATATACTGATATAACCCTGTATAATTGAACAAAAATATTTTTAGGGCTCCGAGGTTTTCTTTATCCTGTTTTTCATTTGTTCACAACGATGGATATTAGCCCACTGGGGTCACTCAGTACATGTTTATCAACAAGAATAGAGAATATGATTTCGTGCCAACCACAGTTAAGCTGTCCTGACGTCCAAGGAATTTTAGTCGGTATCTGGTCATTGTAAAATTTACAAATTCGGATGATAAAGTACATCTTGAAAGTTTAAATCTGAGCAAAACTCAAGGAAAAACGTCAACCTAAAACAATAGCAAGAATGCTGACAAATATTTAATTTACGTGTCATATTCGTCCTTACGCTTCAACTCAAGCGTTAAATATGCTTTTTTTTCCCCTGTACTTTTCATATGGGTTAAATTGTATAGGCAGACAACATACACCACACAGACTACATAAAACCGTGCGATCTATCCATTAACATGTAGCCGGTCTTGAAATTTAACAAGCTTTGAGCACGGGTGGATGCTATTCTTTTTCTTCCACACGATTGATCACGTTGTAATTTTCACGCCATCAGTTAGTCATGCACTGTATCTCTTACTTTTAAATAGTTTCCTATTTACGGCTGCACAACAGTTTCTCACGCCACCCTTTACTACCGAAATTGCGACGTGTACGCTTGACTAACGTTATGCATTTTTTGCTTCGGCTATTTACCGTTTACTCCTTTCTTTTGCTTAAACGTTCGCACCAGAAACGTTTAGACCCTATACCCTCACTTTCACCGTGATTGCAATAGAAACGTGGAATTAACCTTCTATGCGAACTATGCTATTTCATTTTTAATTTAGGCAATTTTATATCATAATGCCATATCCCTTTTGCTCAAGTTTCCTTTATTTACGTGCAATGATCACATTCTTACGCATTAATCATAAATCTGATTAAAATCGGGTTAACAATAATTTATTCAAAAGATCGGTTACTTTTGCTTACGAAGACTTTTGTCGTCTTATGCAATCACACATGGTCTCCTTTCTCACCATTATCAATACAATAGAGCTTTTCAGTCTCATCTGGCTTCAATTCTCACCCCTGCCCATTTCCCATTGCTTAGGTCCATTTAGTCTTACGTAACTTCACATTGCGTCCCTTTGCATCCAATCTCCAAAAGAAATCTAAAGACTACAGATCATCGTCGCGCTCAAACTTAAGCTCACGTAGCAATTTTGACGTCTGATTGGTGTGTAATTTGACGTCCGGTTGAACATTTATTTTACATCTGATTCGTTAGTTATTTAAAGTCTGAATACTTTGTTTTTTCGATGTATGGTTGGTTATTTGACGTGCGATTAATGTGTTATTTGATATCTGCCTGCTATGCAATTTGACTTCGGACTAGTATGTAATTTGACTTCGGACTGGTATGTAATTTGACTTCGGATTGGTATGTAATTTGACTTAGGACTGGTATGTAATTTGACTTCGGACTGGTATGTAATTTGACTTCAGACTGGTATGTAATTTGACTTCGGATTGGTATGTAATTTGACTTCGAATTGGTAAGTAATTTGACTTCGGATTGGTATGTAATTTGACTTCGGATTGGTTTGTAATTTGACTTCGGATTGGTATGTAATTTGACTTTGGACTGGTATGCAATTTGACTTCGGATTGGTATGTAATTTGACTTAGGACTGGTATGTAATTTGACTTCGGATTGGTATGTAATTTGACTTAGGACTGGTATGTAATTTGACTTAGGACTGGTATGTAATTTGACTTGGGACTGGTATACAATTATACGAATAGGTGGCTTCTTACTTGAATATATATAATAAACTTATATATATATATATATATATATATATATATATATATATATATATATATATATATATATATATATATATATATATATATATAATAATAATAATAATAAAATAGAGACAAACAGTCATACATACAATTATAGTGTTATAAAAGATATACAATTTCATAATTGAAGAGAAAATTATACAATTTTATATAATACATTGGTATTAAGGCCATTATGATACAAAGTATCTAATTTATGAATCCAATAGGTCTCTTTTATAAGTCTGTTGATGTCTCCATGCACAATATCTATTGGCATGAAAGAAAAATCGAGTAGACAGTGATTATTGGTGTTAATATGTGTAGAAATATTAGACGAAAATTGAGGATCTTTATAATTTTAATATGAAAGCGATGATTATTCATTCTTTTAGAAACTTGTTGCATATTGCATGTGACATTTTTTACAGGTTACCAGGTGTTTTTTTACAGGTGTTATATATATATATATATATATATATATATATATATATATATATATATATATATATATATATATATATATATATATATATATATATATATATTCATCGCTACATAAATTGGTCCCCATGAAGAAAATATTTTTTGACATCAGCTAGTAAATTCCACAATCAATGATAAATAAACGAAATAACGCTTGGCATTTGAAATAAATTTACTGTGACGTTTCTTTATTTCCTGAATCGTATATTACTTGGAGAATATAGCACATAATACTTTAATAACAAGTGTACAAAATATTATTAATGCTACTGGATTTTATTACCGCTCCAGTGGCCTAGGGGTTAAAGCGTTCGCCTTAAATGCGGGACGTCGCCGGTTCGAACCCTGGCTGAGTTATACCTAAGGCTGATAAAAATAGTACCAACAGAAGCCTCCCCATGGCGCTTAGCATTAAAAGGTTAGTGTTGGGTCTAGTCAGTTTGCTGTCAGGGTAATGTGACTTGGTGGGACATCATGCTATATATCTGTGGAATGATGCCCCAGTGTTAGACATCCTATAAACTGCCAAACTGCAGATATCGTAGCGATATGACTAAAAATTTTGAAATTGTAAAACCCACGTTAAAAATCCAAATCACACACACACACAAACACACACACACACAAACACACACACACAGACACACACACACACATACATACATACATACATACATACATACATACATACATACATACATACATACATACATACATACACATACACACACACACATACATACATACATACATACATACATACATACATACATACATACATACATACATACATACATACATACATACATACATACATACATAGTTTATCCAGAAATCTACATTGTATTTATAATACAATAATCTACAATCATTTTTATTTATATTCTTCTCTGATTGCATGTGCTACACTCGAGACATATTTTACTTTGGAACTTGGATGAAATTCATAACACATGTATAGCACCAGAATTGATGTCTGTCACAGAACTTTGAAGAAACAATATTTCATATTAAACGTAGGCAATGTCGGCCTTTGAAAAGTATGTAAATAGCACGAGGAAGAGACGTAGGCAATGTCGGTCGTTGAAAAGTATGTAAATAGCACGAGGAAGATATGTAGACGGTCGAAATGATTTCATTCAGCGGCGTAGAAACAATCCATGGAACCTTGCCACTATAGCGGACATGGGTGGGGTGGGATTAACATAGGCATACTATTTCCATAATATATAATTTTTTATTGGCAGTGGGCTCCAGAAACAAGCCCATCTAGTGCGGAAACAGAATTTAAAATCTGTATTTAATGTTTCTTTTTTAAATAGGGCGTACCTAAAGTATTTGACACCCTGGGTGTATCCTTCATTTGGCACGCCCCACATATGGTTTTAAAATGTAAGGACAAAGAAAAATGTATTATGTTTTCAAGTCGATTTTTTAACAGCTCAGCGCTGTCATAAGCAAATGCGAAGAAACATTTATGTTGGCTACGTTTCCAGCTGGTTTGAACACATACGGTTTTTCAACTCTCCCGATGGCAATTCCCTCCTTTTTGGCTTTCACCCTGGGCTGGCCGCCCTCCTCGCACCCGGTTTGTAAGCAGCTGTTCTAAAGTTCTTTTCATGCTGAAGTAAACAAGCTAAATCACTGTGTCTATATGTTTTAATACTACACATCGAAAAGTCGTTGCCTTTAGTTGATGACAAGACTGCCATTATGTGTCATGTATATACGCACTGTTATGCCTAAAATCACAAGCATCTTCGTTTTTGTCATAATATAGGCACACTACCTTACATAGAATCATGACACAAACTGAAGGGATCCATTTTTAAAAATGCTGCATGCTTACTGCTGATCAACATTTATTTTTTTTAGTGACCTTGTCGAAATTTTGTGTTCGAAGTTATTTTGTTTGCTCCAGTTTATGTTTGAATTTTGGCAGTTTATAACTGTGTATAATGTATGTTAATACACTCTTACAGTCAAAAGAGTTCATTGTGGACTGCATTTCATACTTTAATAACATTGGTTAATAATTGTGTTTATCTCATGAAACCGCCGATTTGTCGTAGCATGAACATCAGTCTAAAGAGATGACGCTTTATAACCAGTACAGTTGAAAGTAGGAATATATAGGTTATTTTTTTCTCAATTGTACGCTTTCGACATTTAAGTTAATACTAGTATATTGTGATATGTTAAATTTTTGTTGTTGTTGTAGGGTTCAAAACCTTAAAACCATTTTCAGCACAAGATAGGCTATACATGTCGGTCAGTATAAATGGTGGAAGTACCCGGGAAAATCACGGCAAGAAGCACTGACCCACGAGAAGCTACTGGCAAGCTTTCTCACGTACAAACATTAGCCGAGCCAGAGACTCAAATCCACGCAGACAGAGGTGAGATGGCAGTGATCCGTTTTGTTGAGCGCTTTAGACCACTCCGCCACTCCCCCACCCGTGTTATAATCGCAATTATAGTAGTTAATGAATCTAATCACAGCTGTAGTCGGCAGGAAATGTAATCACTGCAGTAGTAATTAATAAATGCAATCACAGCTGTAATAGTTAATGAATGTAATCATAGCTGTAGTTGAATGATATGGTCACAGGTGATGAAACATGAGTTTACTTTTTCTGAACACGGCTTAAAAGAACATCATGAAATTTTGATCCAATGAAACCAACAGAGACCATAGCTAGTTCCATATAGCTTGGCTGTTGTTGTTGTTGTTGTTGTTGTTGTTGTTGTTGTTGTTGTTGTAGGGTTTAACGCCATTTTCAGCACAAGGTAGGCTATACATGACGGCCATTATTAATGGCGGAGGAAGAACCCTAGAAAACTTGAAAAATAGCTTGGCTGTAAAACGAGTGTTATGCGAACCGTTTCTCTATACAAATGACCCGGTTTTCTAGGCACCTACATGTAACCTTGCTAGTATTACTAGAAATATCCTTGCCTCTAAACTGTTGGTAAAAGATGTTTAACACTAACGAACCACTCATCCCCGCAATGGTAACCGTATTTTTCATCAACTTCATGACAGCACACCATCGCATATTCCGCCGCCATGACAGACATTCCTAAGGAGCACAGCGTCTAAACGTCTTCACATTCATCAAGGTGCAATAAATGAGTTCAAAGTAATTTTGGCTGATTACAGCTGTCAAAGATTCGCAGAGGGAAACTATCAGAAACCCGCCATACAAATGGAATTGCAGTTTTTAGTATATGAGCACCATACCGGAAGTGAATACAGAATGGCGTGTCCTAATTGAATAAAGAGATTCTAAAAGCGTGTACATGAATATGCATTGGGAGTACTTTTAGTTGACTTAATAAAGAACACTCGTGTACAGTGATAGAAATTTTTCAATACCCATTGCAAACTCTTAAAATAACACACTGTCCAGTATATGCAAACAGAGAGAGAGAGAGAGAGAGAGAGAGAGAGAGAGAGAGAGAGAGAGAGAGAGAGAGAGAGAGAGAGAGAGAGAGAGAGAGAGAGAGAGAGAGAGAGAGAGAGTAAAATAATCAAAAAGGCCTCAAAGTTAAAGTTTGTGCTAAGTAGGAAACCGAACTCTTGGGTGTCTCTCGTCCCCCAGTGCCCTAACCCACTCTGCCTTGACCTCATTCTCAAAATTGGTGTGGCAAGGAAAGGACTACAATATCCATCCTCTCTTGTTAAATACCTTGTTCACAAAATTGACACGTGCAAGTGTTGCATTGTGCCATCGACACGTTTATTTCGAACTCGTCGATCATGGAATAACTTTAATTAGCGCAAATATGTTAATAGATTGGTGGCTCGTTTACCTGCTGATCTGTGAATGTTTGCCAATTGTTGACCTCGAATCTACTGACTGATTGATGGATGAGGTAACTTTTCTTTGACTAATAAAATGGGCATATGAATGACTCGGTCAATGAGTCAGTTAATGACGCACATCACCTTTCATATTCGGTCAAAGTTCGATTTCTTTTCTTTTATTTAGTTACTAAATCCTTTATTAAATTATCATTCTATTGAATGATTGATCCAATTCATCATGTTTTTCATTCATTAATTACTTAATTTTTAAATATGCTCTTTCTTTTTTTATTGAACGCAGTTGGCGATGCGATCACAAGACCAGGATTTGGCCCGCCAGTTTCTCTCTATACGTCACGACATTCACCAGTTGAAGTTGCAGAAAAGCTGCGAGGAACACAAGGAGATGTTAGAGGACATAACTCAGGATATCGAAGAAGCTCATGAGTTAGACAGAATATGTGACTTCTCTCTCCCTGACTCTGTCAACGAATCTCCTCTCCGACAGATCGGAGTTACAAGAATGAACCTGAGTTCGAGAAGATTTTCTACATGCTAGCTACAGAATTCTAGTTCTTATAGAGACTGCAAAGATGATTTATATTTCCTTGCATTTATGATAACTTTGAGCGTTGTCTCCATTTTGCACAACCGAAACGTGTAAAAGTTAAAAAGACAGCTACATGTATATTACAAACAAGTCTTTTTCTAAAGTCATTTTGAATTTTGTCAGAGTGGCTAAATTGGAAACGTCACCATTCAGTACAATTTTTTTACTTAAATAATGAATGAAATTGTAGGGCTATTGTTCCTGTTTTGTTAGCTTGTAACCCAAGTTCGTCTTTAAAATACAAATTGAAGGTTGTATCCTTAAAATAGACGTAACGAATGTTGTGAATGACTTGAGATATGATCACTAAATAAGTGTAATAACAATTCAAAGTCAGTTGCCATTTTACATTTTTCGAATTGAAAAGTCTTGACTGGATCAGATTGTTTCTATACAGTATGTATTTTTATAGACAGTTTATAACCTAGCCTTAAAATTGTTTAATATTTATAAAATTTAGCTTATTGAAACAAATTATCACACACACACACACACACACATACACATACACACAGATATATATATATATATATATATATATATATATATATATATATATATATATATATATATATATATAGATATATATATATATATATATATATATATATATATATATATATATATATATATATATATATCATCATCATCAATTATTTCCATCTCGCTTTCTTTTGGAATTTTAAGTAGTATTACATATGCTAGCGTTTGGGACGGAATTCGCTTACACAATTGGGCAACTTGACAAAAGCAAAAACAGTCAATCATTTTGGTACAAACTGGTATGCGATGCAATTGCAGAGGTGATCTCTCCTTAGAAACGCCGCATTCAACAATTCTATCTTTGCAATTACCAGTTTTGCTCTGTCTGCCAGCAAAATAAATCTTTCCAAATATAATTTCCCTCTCTCTGGGTCAAGCGAAACAGATAAACAAAGGAATATGTATATAGATAGATGGATATAAATATAAATAAGATATTTATGTAAATGTATAACTTTTGCGGTAGTCCAATTAATATATTTATATATGGATTAATCGATCATTCCGAAATAAATCGAAAACTGCCACCAACAGATGCACGTTTATATGTTATTTGAGTTTAATGAGATTACCAATTTCCCTTTTTAAGATAATTGCGTGTGTGTTCAACGACCCTCATTATTAATACCAATATATGGATTTCATTTTTTAAAGCAAAGTACACGATGCTTGGTTAATGAATAATGTTAAAGTACAAATCTTTAGATATTGATGGGACCTTTGTTACTGGTTTTCCTGGGCATTTAAAATTTTCCACATCCAGCTATTCAATATCAGCCATTCATTTGACAGCCTTGATAGCATTCTTATATATTTTATAAGTACTTCGTTTATTCTAACAACATATCGAGTTAGTTATATATTAATCCAAAGTCATTAAAAAAAAAAGGTTGGTCATGTCACTGGTGGGGGTGGGGATCGGGTCTTGAATGTGGGAGCATCTTTAATTTGGAACACAACAATTGATAAATGACAGTTGAAAACATCTATGTTGCATAATTCAATTTATGAAGGGTTCATTTCTTAACAATGACTTATGCTATTTTGAGAATTAGAAGTGTTAGTAAAACGCGAAAGTTAAATACAAGGGGTGATAACTGAAACAAGCAATGAATTGTCCAACTTAAGAGCGCTAGAGTTTTTTTTACCTTTATTACTTTCAACGTGGAATATTGTGATTTAAGTAAAATTTGGATGATGATGATGATGATGATGATGATGATGATGATGATGATGATGATGATGATAAAGCATCCGACTTAGGAAATATAAATTGGTGCAGTTTGATTTACTTATAGGAGTGTTTTGTTCGCTCTTCCATACATCTGTCCATAAATTAATTTTCTTCTTCATCTATTCACACATCCATTCAACATTTACACACCAACATTCATACAAGTCTGCTGGTTTTTACTTTAATCTAGACAGTTAATGGTCTCACTGGAAAGTTTTTGTTGCCAAATTTTCATCCGACGATGACATATTTCAGAAAAATGACAATAACATTACATAAAAGATACAAATAAAAATTAGTTAATTATTTTTTGAAAGGATTCTTGTAAGATTCTGGCTGAGGTATTAAGGTTAATTCCTTATGCAAATGGTGGCTTTTGTACTGAACCATCACTGCCAGAAATCCCTCTTTATTATATTCATTTTTGAAAGAAAATAATTATTTTGAACATTTTCCTCTGATAAGGCGGCTCAAAGAATCAATATGTACCTTATTCATCTTCAAAGTTCACTAGTAGTATAACAAATTAGCATACTTTTCATCACCCCTCAGCCATGTAGATTTTTTTTTAGATATTTACCTCTGCAGCAGACACATGTAAATACGTAAGCCAAGTTGGCTACTTATTTGCAGCCCAAGTTACGCATTTGGTCTCCAATACTAGCCTAACTGTGACATGCAATCAACAAGCCAACCCATTTTCAAACCTAATTCAAAGTAAATATAAACCACATTACAGATTTAGCTTATTTTTGAATTTATTAATGCTGGGATTGTGATCATAAGGCTCGTGCCTTCTACCTTAAAAATTGGGGTGGGTGGGTCTCAAAATACGAAACAATGGCAAGGTCTGACTTCCCGGATAATTGGCATCTTCTCTGTCTAGATTACTTATCATATCATCCTCCACTCCTAAGCATACGCAGCCGAGGTCATTCGAATAAGGGTAGGGTTTATTTTATAAATAGAACTATGTTCCCAAATATGCTTTTTATACGTTAAACACATTGAATAAATTTATGTACCAATCTTCAAAAAATGGCAAAATGAGATCGACTCTAGAGGCAGGTATTTATACACTATATACCAGTAACTAAATATCACAAGCGATTAGTTCTCGAAAAGAACGTAACTTTCTTCTCGAAAAAAAGTGTGTGGTTCTTCCTTTATCAACAAAAGTGCAATCTGCAGGAAGAGTATCATATTTATCTCAAATACATGACATTGTACATAGAAGCATATTTGTTTTCAGCAAACAAAATGGATGCATGTATTTAACATCAATAAAGAGACACTCCAATTTATTCGTAACGTGATTGTCACGGTTACCAGGAGGAAAGTGTCCTTAATGATCGATACAAATTCTTCACAACATAGGCCATGATCTCTGCAAAAATATCCAATTTGCATAAAAATCCTGTAGAAAGAAAACACCAATAAAATAGGAAATTTAAAGAAAGACGAAATGTGTGTAATCGTAACAGTAATTAGCACCTCTGATAGTGTATTTTTTTAAACAGTGTTCTTATATGTTTTGTAAACCAAACATATGAAACTTCCACTTAATGTTTTAAAACAAAACACGTTTGTAAGGGAAATGTGTGTGTATTCTTTGAGCAGAACTCGATTCTTAAGAATTTACAAGGTGTTACAAGCAGATTTAATTGTTTGGTTAGATGTTATCCAATTATTATCGAATGAGATTTGCAACTGAACTGTTGATTAAAAATGATATAAATGTCTACATATTGTTGTACATAATGTATGCGAAATAATTACATCAAAGCATATTCAAGCTAATAAAGCAAATACATAGATTTTAAACAAATATCGTCGAGTCACTAACAAAGAAAGTGCCATTGTCATGCAGATCCAAGACAAGGCATATAAAATCTTGAAAACAACAAGATTGTGTATTTTGAGCTTGAAAGCTACATGCATGCACAAAATGACCATCCCAACTGACGATGCACTAATATATATATATATATATATATATATATATATATATATATATATATATATATATATATATATATATATATATATATATATATATATATATATATATATATATATAATAGAACATTATAAATTATCATGATTTAATTGAGATATTTGTCAAAAAATAAGACAAATTTGTGTATGACTTCCGTAGCTTACTGAAAACGGTGAATGTGTGTATGCTATGTATAAACGTTTTTGATAGACGCAGGCTTCTAATAGGTGAAGATGTTAATTTCAGTACTAGTAAATATTTTACCGACTGTAAATATTTTCATATAATTTAGTAAGTATTCGTGCCAATAAAATGAACTTGCCTGGTAGACACAATGCCACTCAAAATGGGGGTAGAGGGGTTCGTCAATCATAGATTATGTGACTTTTGAAAAAGAATTATTGAACAACGTGCTCAATCGCCTACACATAAGCTTGTCATTGTGCATGTGAGGAAAATCCTTGTTTGAGTCTAAATATCAAATTTCGGGTTAACACATAATAGCATTCCTATATTCAACATATCGTTTTGTCCGCCATTTAACATATAGTTGAATTTAATAACATGGCACAACTTTAAGACTAAAGGAAGTTAAATGAAATGCCGCATTTCTGAGTAAAATTGAATGGTGTTTTATAAACATTTGGAGTTCTGAACTTCCCTGAAACTTGCATGATGGTTGTGTCATAATCACATACATGAAATGGTGTGTAGAAATGTTTGCCACAGCACGACGGTGTTCTTTGAATCGGAGGAAATGACACTTGAGTGCTCCAGCAAATCGTTGTGCACAATAATTATTCTTAATGATCGGAAACCCAAAACAGTATTTTAGCAACATCTGTCGTCAAGTTCAACAAAAATCTACCAACAAAAATAGAAACAAAACAACAAAGAACAAACGAAAAAGAATATGAGCTTAAACACAAAGTTGATATAAAACTAAGACAACTAGTCTTAACCAACTGATGTTAAGGATATGCTACTAGATATGAACGGATTGATTTGATGATCTTATTTAAAAATTATCAAATACTCCCAGCTCTTCTGAAGACAAAATCAGATATTCGCCCACATTCGTCCAAATAAACAATGCCGTCTCCACTTTGCCGTATTTGCATTCCATGTGAGACTGGCCCTGCGACGGCATAAGTAAAACAAAATCGTAAAACAGCAGCATGCGAATTTTCAGTTTCAAGTGCAGCTTCAGTTACACAAATGAATGCGTGAAAACAACGTAATTTTATTCGATCTGGTAAGAATTTACGGTAAACGAACTTTGATATAAATAATCTGAGATTAGCACGTTTCATAAGCATTCCTTGACAACAGAAAGTATACGTTAAATTCCCGCAGTGTTCTATAATGTATGGGACAAAAAAAAAATTGGTATGAAATTTTTTAGCGTAAACTGATTCAAAGACTGAAAATCTGTTAGTGTCGTTTCAGTCTAGTTTATCTTACTCACAAAAGTCCGTGTATTGCGTAGATCGTAACTTACAAACAGATTATACAATTATCGATCCTTGTTTATTATAGTTTACATATAGTGACTGATTAAGGACAAATGAGGCCCAGTGCTAGTTAAGTTATGAGGTCCCTTACTTTTGAAAAATTCATCGTAATTTTTTTTTTTTTTGCCAAGTAGATGGAACCTGACCAACATGGGCCTTGTGTTTAAGCACACATAAGCACAATGGTAAATTCGTTATTGTTTACATATCAGCTTGTGACAAATCAAAGAAAAAGACAAAATCGACATTCTTGCAATGAAGCCTTTTGGATCTTGAATGACCGAGTAAAGTGTTAGGTCCTACAACATACCCCAAGGAAAGTGTTAGGTCCTACAACATACCCCAAAGAAAGTGTTAGGTCCTACAACATACCCTAAGGAAAGTGTTATGTCCTACAACATACCCCAAGAAAGTGCATAACATTCTCCCCAATCCATTTATTACGCGAAATATTCTCTATGTGCTAAACAGTTTTTAAAAAGTGGACAGTCAAGTTGCCCGAATTATCTAACCCTGGTTTAGAAATAAATTATATTAAACTAAATCGAAAAGATTTTACAAAATGACTTCTCTCTCTCTCTCTCTCTCTCTCTCTCTCTCTCTCTCTCTCTCTCTCTCTCTCTCTCTCTCTCTCTCTCTCTCTCTCTCACACACACACACACACACACACACACACACACACACACACACAGCTTTTAAAACCTTTAACCATTGTATTTGTTTATGTTTCTGTAACAAAAGGACAGAGTCATTTTCTGTGTTTACTGTTCCATGTAAAAACTTTTCTTTGGTTTTATAATTAGGTCACCGTTATATGATCGGGAAATACGAAATTCGATCCGCAAAGCAAAATCATATCTAGTATACAATTGTGTTTTTATTGCTTTCCACGTCGGGATCCAAAATGGCAACCGATACCTGTATTTGGTCAATATAGACTGAAATAGTTCTGTTTCTAAAATTCTAGGATAAAATGATTATTTATCTCATTATATTTAGTATTTTACCTTCACCAAGTTTACAAGGTAAGTTTTCAGTTACTGTTTTTATATTTAACATGTAAAATGAAAGAATGCTACTATATCTAATAAAATCCTAAATGATTTAAGAATACCAGTATGATTTTTTTTATTAACGGAAATCCCATATATAAATAACAGTATGATTTGTTTATTAACATGAATCTCAGATATACATACCAGTATAAGATGTTTTTTTTTTTAAAAACGGGATTATGATATATAAATACATCTATGAATTGTTTATTAACAAGAATCTCATATGTAAATACCAGTATGAGTTGTTTATTAACGGAAATATCATATATAAATACCAGAATGAGTTATTTATTTACGGGTATCTCATACATAAATACCAGAATGAGTCGTTTATTAACGGGGATATGATATATAAATAAAAAACGGGTATGCGTTGTTTATTAACGGGAATCTCATATGTAAATACCAGTAAGAGTTGTTTCTAACAGGAATCTCATATTTAAATGCCAGAGTAAGTTTCTTATTAATGGGACACTCAGTTTATGAGTACCAGTACGTATTTATTAACTTTCATAAATGAACACATTTGAATCAATTATTCTGAGTGAAAAGTGGATGTTTATCTTCTTTTTTGAGACTAGGGGATAAACCATTAATAAAAATAACTTACATGGAGTTTGTTTTGGTAGTTGTCATAAAAAATCAACTTTTGCAAAATTCAATGCGTTTGTTCAATTAAAAGCTCCATATTCAGAAAAAGAAACAACAATAAAACAAGAACATGGAAACTTCCATTTTCCATACTGCTGGAAAACAAATAAAGAAAAACAGAAAAAGAGAAAAACACATACACTGAATATTTATTTCAGAAATAAGGATCTTATTTCTTGTGTGATTTTGCGAAATATTACATATTTGTCTAAAAACTCTTTCCATTATAAAGGAGTCTTGAATGTATTCATGCAAATAAATATTCAACATCATGCATAATACTTTTGGACTGATGTATTTAGGAAAGACAAAAAGGATCAATCGCCCCCCTTGCACCATGCATAGTACTCTAGAAGGTATGCATTCAAAAGAAAATGTTATAACAACCTAAACATCATGGATTGTACTAAAAAATGAAGAATTTAGAAACAAATGACATTCCCCTGAACAGCACTATAGAATGAAGTATGCAGACAAAATATACAAATAAACATCATGCACAGTGATCCAGAATGATGCAGTTTCTTGCATTATTTTGGTCTTAGCTTTCGATATCTATCTATCTATCTATCTATCTATCTATCTATCTATCTATCTATCTATCTATCTATCTATCTATCTATCTATCTATCTATCTATCTATCTATCTATCTATCTATCTATCTATCTATCTATCTATCTATCTATCTATCTATCTATCTATCTATCTATCTATATACCTACCTACCTACCTACCTACCTATCAATCTATCTATCTATCTATCTCTATATATTCTTTATTTATTTGCAGCTTGCACTGCTGGTACTGCTGTTGGATATGATGACGTTAATAGTCTAGGTTCATCAACTGATTCGTCCTCAGGTTAGTGAGTTGTAAAGCGGGATTTAATATCATTGAGCTTTAGTTCTCATTAATTCCTCCCAGCTTTGTCAAAGGCTTTATCTATAATTCGTTTAACAATTATTGAAATTTGAACTTGAGGACAAATTATAAATCAGCAGAAAAATGCAATAAACATTTTTGTACTGAAATAACAATTACAACAAATAACCCAAATATTATCTGTTTTTGTATAAAATGTAATGATATATTTTGTTACATATATGAATTTATATGTATAATTTAAAATGAGTTTTTTTTTTTTTTTTTTTTTTATAAAATCGTGATATCCGTCTCGGGGCTGGATAACCCATTAAGTACACTAAACACGTGATAAAGGTTCCAGCCCAGAAGTGGCTACAGAACAATTTCAAATGAACTGTTGATTATAAAATCGAATAAGTTATATTTGGCTTTTTCAATCTGCAAGTACAAGTAGTTTTGATTATTTTCTTTACTTTTTAATATTGTTTTATATTCTGTTTCACATTTGGAAGGGGGAGAACACCATAATATTTTCATCGTTGTATCCAGCACTGAGCAGTTTATGTACACAGTATGCAGTTTATGTAGACAGTATGCAGTTTATGTAGACAGTATGCAGTTTATGTACACAGTATGCAGTTTATGTAGACAGTATGCAGTTTATGTAGACAGTATGCAGTTTATGTACACAGCATGCAGTTTATGTAGACAGTATGCAGTTTATGTACACAGTATGCAGTTTATGTACACAGTATGCAGTTTATGTACACAGTATGCAGTTTATGTACACAGTATGCAGTTTATGTACAGTATGCAGTTTATGTACACAGTATGCAGTTTATGTACACAGTATGCAGTTTATGTACACAGTATGCAGTTTATGTACAGTATGCAGTTTATGTACAGTATGCAGTTTATGTACACAGTATGCAGTTTATGTACACAGTATGCAGTTTATGTACACAGTATGCAGTTTATGTACAGTATGCAATGCCCGATTTAAAGCATTGTAGAAATATAATTATGATAATTATTTTCGGTATGAAAAAAAACTGTAGAATAAAAATTTTATTACAATGTGCGTTAATATGTTATATATATATATATATATATATATATATATATATATATATATATATATATATATATATATATATATATATATATATATATAATGTCGATCAAATGGTCTTACAATTTATTATTCCAATATTGAAAGTACCGATTTATTCATCTATTGATCTCTTTGTTAGTTTAAATAATGTATTTATTAAACCATAATTTATAAGCAGATCACATAGGCACATATGTACACACACAAAAACACACTCAAACCCACACAAGCACACCCACACCCACACAGACACACGCACGCACAAAACAAACACACACACGCACGCACGCACAAAACAAACACGATCACATGCAAACACACACACAAATACACACAAAAATACATACACACGCACAAAACAAACACGAGCACACATAAATATATCTTATCACACACAAACAGACACACGCGCATGCACGCACGCACGCATACACATACATACATACATACATACATACATACATACATACATACATACATACATACATACATACATACATACATACATACATACATGCATGCATGCATGCATGCATGCATGCATGCATGCATGCATGCATGCATGCATGGATACATACATACATACATACATACATACATACATACATACATACATACATACATACATACATACATACATACATACATACATGCATGCATGCATGCATGCATGCATGGATACATGCATACATACATACATACATACATACATACATACATACATACATACATACATACATACATACATACATACATACATACATACATACATACATACATACATACATACATACATACATACATACATACATACATACATACATACATATATGAGAGAAAAATAATTGCAAATATACATCTAACAGAAAGGAAAGTGATATCCATGGATTTTATTGGAAAATACCTGATAATACTAGGAGGAATTAATGTATAATACAAATAATAATATCATACAAATTAGAGATTTTTTGGCATTTGTACTGTCGGAGATTCAAACCCAGGTCTGTTGGTACACGGCATATATATATATATATATATATATATATATATATATATATATATATATATATATATATATATATATATATATATTTATATATATATATATATATATATATATATATATATATATATATATATATATATATATATATATATATATATATATATATATATAGATGCAATAAACTGACGACGAACAGTACGAAACTAGTAACTAACTAGCCTAAGCGCTTTCGACTCTTAATGAGTCTTTTTCACAGGCAAATACAAAACATATATACGACAAATAAATAAACACAAAAACGTTGTGTTTCTAAACCTCTACATGGCTGTCTTCACATGTGCTAAAACTATAAATACAACCAGCTTGTATAGACTAGTTCCGGAAACTGAAAACGTTGTATAATTCCCTAAAAGTCTACAAGCCAAAGCAACATCTATTTTTACTTTTTGTACATATGTAGCGCAGATTATATCCCGGATATTTGATTCTATACCGGTTATTCTTATAGTAAAAATTGAAGGATAATAAGAAGATTTAGAAAATGCTAAATTCTACTTGTGCATAGTTTTCATTTTCTAGTCTTCTTTGTTTAGACCGCTTGGTTTCAGTGTTCGAAGACGGGGTACCCAGTATGATTCCTTTTCCTTCCTGGTATGGAAGAGAAAGTCTGGATGACTTCATATCAAAGGCAAACAACTTCCATCCTTCAATATAATTCACGGCAGAAATATATATATATATATATATATATATATATATATATATATATATATATATATATATATATATATATATATATATATATATATATATATATATATATATATATATATATATATATATATATGAATGATCAAAAATATATGTAGATAGATAGATAGATAGATAGATAGATAGATAGATAGATAGATAGATAGATAGATAGAGAGATAGATAGACAGACAGACAGACAGACAGACAGACGGACGGACGGACGGACGGACGGACGGACGGACGGATAGATAGATAGATAGATAGATAGATAGATAGATAGATAGATAGATAGATAGATAGATAGGGATTATATTATTCTCACACACCTTTGTTTTGCATTATTGGCATATTGTTTCTGTATATTGCATTTTTAAAAGCTGACTCTTTTTTTTCTAAATCTGATTTTTATAACAACAAGCGTTGCCTTAATGAGATGATCCATTATAGGTTACGGGTACATAATGGAGGAAGCACATTACATGATTTCAACATCGTCCTGCACGTGCGGTACTGTGAAGAACTGGGAAATTTACCCAAAAGTCACCGGATATATTCAGTTCCAGGTGTGGAGAAGACAGAACCCCTCCTCTTACCTCCTTGTAGGGGAAAACACCTTTAAAGTTACGGGTATAGTTTGCCATCTTCTTTTACTCTACATTTCGTCCACAAGTTGACATTGGTCTGAAAAAACGATAATGCTGAACATATTTTTGATAAAGATTTACAATTTGTTTGGTCTAACCTTTAGTGAAATATGTACCAAAGAACTGTTGAAATCCATCAATGTGATGAAAGGTCGTATCGCTAGCTTGTCAGTTAAACTAACATTACTATTTTCTCTATATCCCCTCTGATATTACGTTTGTGCCCCATTAAAGAAAAATATATCTATTTCAAGTAGAATGTATTCCCATTTGATTAAAGCTTTACTCTCTCTCTCTCTCTCTCTCTCTCTCTCTCTCTCTCTCTCTCTCTCTCTCTCTCTCTCTCTCTCTCTCTCTCTCTCTCTCTCTCTCTCTCTCTCTCTCCTTTTAGAATAGGTGTTCTTACACCTACACTTCCTAGGCTATATTTAATTTGCTGTAATACAAGTTTATTGGTAAAATTTGTACAAGAAGAGTTGAACTAGTATCGTATTAAGAATGAGTTATATTATAGATATTTAATTTAATTAGCATTAATTATGTTAATTATGCTAAAGGAAAACTACAGTTTTGACGTACTTTGCTTAATCTAATGGTTTATATTATATTTTCTGTTACAAACATTTGGATTAAATTTAATTGCAACACTACGTTAATTATGTTTTGCTATTAATAACAACTCTCCAGAGTTTTGATAGTAAATAAAATTGTTACATTTTTTTAAATTGGCGTAGTTAATTTTGCATCATATATGTAAAGAAACCATAATTTGATCTACAGCTTAACTGCTCGCTTTGGCCTAAATTCGCAAAATAATAACTAATTACAACATGTTTCTCCATCCAACCCCACCCCCAAAATTAATTCAGCTGGACACCCTTATTGGCGTAGTTAATTTTGCATCATATATGTAAAGAAACCATAATTTGATATGCAGCTTAACTGCTCGTTTTGGCTTAAATTCGCAAGATAATAACTAATTACAACATGTTTCTCCATCCAACCCCACCCACAAAAATAATTCAGCTGGACACCCATGTACACAGTAAATAATCAGCATGCACAGCGAGTAAGCAAGACACACTAACGATTGCACACAGCGATTTTTTAGTTCACATGAAATCGAGAATCCACATCGAATAATCTTTATATCTGTACAGATTATACACAGTAAATGTTCAGTACACACTGAAACAAGTATACACAGCGAATATTAATTAAACACTGTACTGATTTTACACAGTGAATATTCAGTACACCCTGTACCTATTATACACAGTAAATATTCTGTACACATTGTACCGATTATACATCGCGAATCCAAGTACACATTTTACCGATTATACATAGCGAATCCAAGGTACACACTGTACCGATTATACACAGCTAATACCAATTACAAACTGTAAGATTATACATAGAAAATACTAAAAGTACAAAATATACCGATTATACACAGTGAATACTAAGTACAAACTGTACCAATTATATACGGTGAATACTAAGTACAAACTGTACAGATTATACACAATACATGCTCATTACGCATATACCGATTATACACACTACATAATGTTTCATGCATAGTTCTTGATTTCGTCTATTGCCGCTGAACTAGATAATCGTGAGGCCATATTGAGGGAATTTGGGATGGGTTATTGTTCAAAGTATTACATTTCATTATACACTTATCACTTTGTAAATGAAGAATGAGCCAATATAGTATATCATTTCCTAGAAGTCGGAAAGCGATTCTTTAGGTTATCAAACCCATACCACCAATCCTCGCAATGGAAGGTGGAGTTATCTTTCCCTTAATGGTTCTCAATTACAACTATCCCCCACAATAACTATACCGTCTACTTTAATTGATATGCAATCGGAAATGAGTAACATTCTCTATAAAATAAACGTGTATTATCTAGTGCCATCAATTTTACAATTTTGATGTACATAACTGTCAAAATAATGATATTATTCCACTGCACATCCTTCAACCTCTTTTAGCGTGGCCTTGGATATAAACTTTCAAAGTTAGTCCACTGTTAAAAAGACCATGATCAGCATTTTGAGAACTGCACAATAACTGTAAAAACACATATGGGTCTGCTACCCTATGCGTCTTGCAATTAGTGATACTAACATTTGCCTTAGTGTAGTGAAGGTCTGTTGTTACACGCACTTCATTCACGAACTGCCAAAATTCAAGTGTATATCGGTTGAACACTATGCAAATTTGTTCATGCTAGAGAATGAGGTTCGTATTCAAGATGTTGAAATGATAAACTGTTTATACATACATACATACACACACACACACACACACACACATATATATATATATATATATATATATATATATATATATATATATATATATATATATATATATATATATATATATATATATATATATATATATATATATGTGTGTGTGTGTGTGTGTGTGTGTGTGTGTGTGTGTGTGTGTGTTTGTAACTCCTGATGATAATATAATTTGCATTCTTGACTGTAAATTGTTATGATTACCTATTGTTGGATTAGGCGTACTTGCAAGATTTCTATTTTAAGATATTAACTAACTCAGAATTGCATAGGATTTATAAACGAATGCTTATGTACTTCTTGACAGTTAATAATAACATAATTAGTAGTAAATACGTTTATATTTTTCCATTTGGATAGTTAGGTCAGGTGATATCTTAGAAGAATGAAGTTAATTCCCTTTTTATAGTTTAAATCACGTGATCTCTTCTACGAGTGTAGATAAAGATGATAATATGTGTTTTACCCGAATATAAGTTGCTCAGAATGGGCAGTTTTCTTATTCTTATGTAGTGTGTTCTTGTTGTAGCATTAAGTCTGTGTGCATGTTTTGTGGTGTATTTATTTATTATTCGAATGGTAAAACATTTGTCAAGATTATTCAATGGAAATAGAAAGTGCTGATTGGACTATAACACTGGAACTATTGTGAATTATTCAAAGGAGTTCTGGACATCGCCATTTTGAAAAGATCACGATTCCTTGCGGAACAATCCATTTCCGGTTCTGAAATTAAAACGGAACTTTTCATTCCTATGTACTTTTTAATACAATTCGCTCAAGATTACAATAATGTACGTTCCTCAAACATTTTCATGTATAAGTATGACAATTAGATTATTTGTTTTTGTTTTACAAAATTAGTTCGTCTTGCTTATTTATGTCATTTAGCTCATGGCCTTAGAGTTGTAATAAAACAATTCCCTCTCTTTTATATATTAACAAATGGTGATTTTATTGAACTATATGATAATTGAAAGATATATAAAAAAGCACTAGCATAAAAATTAGATCTTCATTTCTAGATCACGTCTCGTTGGCAGCATAATAAATTCTTGAGCACGACTCTCGTGTTTTCATCGTTTTCAAGTATCAAACAAAATTCACATAAGAATATTTTCCCTTCTTTTTTGTTTCTATTTGTACCATTCGACACACTAATGGACTCACATAAATTTACACGTGGAAGATAGATTTCAAATGAGATTCAGTTATGTCCAAATTTATCAATGCATACATCTTGAGAAATGACTATATCTCCATAACAAACGCATAATATGCTGCGTAGAGAAAATTTGAACATAGGTTATTTATCTAGCACTTCGATCTGCATATGATCGTGCGAAAGGTATCATTAATTTAAGAGTAGAACAAGGAAGGAATTTAATTTTTATCTCGCCTACCAGGGCAATGTGATAAAGGCTCACAATAGTTACATCTGAATCTAACCTTCAAGAAAGAAAGAAGTTTCCCTAAACGTGGAAAGTAATCAATGTTCATAGGCATATCTCAATGTTCATTAGAGGAAATGTGCAGGAAAGATGTAACAGTGTTGATAAGTGGTATTGATCTTTATAGATAAAAATTGGACAATCATTCATGAGATACCATCTACATTAGAAGCATAACTGTACCATTCCGTCACAACGCATTGTAACGTCAGCTAAACAAATCCACATTTTGTTATGAAAACCCTCAAAAATCATCGAAATATTCCAAATGACTATCCAATGAAGAAAAGTGAAAGTATCTCATAACGAACAAGACTGCAAGTTTATCATGGCAACACAATACACGTTTGAAGGCCATAATACCAAAATGTATACAAGTTGTGTTAAAAGATAAAATGATAATATCGAAATAATTGCTTTTCAAAACGTTGCCTCTGTGGATTTGATAGCTCAATGTAGCTGCACAGCTTCATCATACTAATGCTAGAAAAATTGAAACACAAATATTTAATTCCATTTTGGTTTTAAATAATTTATCACAATTGGGAAGGTGTGAAGAAATATTTGTATAAAGGTGATGTAATAGATTAAAGTAGAATCTATGTTAGGTTGAAGATAAATCCAAAAGTTCGAATCCGACTAAGCAAGCAGATCGTAAGCGGATTCGTGGACAGTATCTTACAAGTGATCTCGGTCGACCTTGTAAAAATTTGCTATGACTTGAAGAGTAGCTTCATGAATGATACTAAATACATATCTTGCTCGTAATACAGCAATAATACGTTTGTTCAACCGTTCTGTTATGGATATTTAATTTGCATCCTTTGTTAGTTATTTGTTTTCAGTTTTATTATATGATATTAATAATGTAACATTGTTTGTTGGACTTGACCTTTTGCAGAACCAAGTTCATTTTCTGCTTGACCTGAATCATTGATTATATTCATTCTGTGAAAAAGTAATACATATCTAAGTAGTATCTCTATGAGTATGGATTGACTATTAGGATTATTATCTTTCCTTGGTCAAGTACATTTTATTTACCACACGCTATGTTTTAATTGTATATAAGATTTCATTATGCAATAGTTCTTTTGTTGCTAGGAAACGCTAATTGTGACTTCGGGTCAAGTAGATGACTATATCATTTTTTATTTTATTTAGAAATTATCCATTCCTGCTGTAAGATCTTATCAAAATCAATTGTATTATTGTTTTGACAAGGAATTTATTTGGACTAGAAAATAATTTATTCAAATTATTTAATTCAATCGATTCTTTATGGAAATACCAAGTGTTCTTCATAAATAACTTTCTTAGAAATAAAATGAAAATTCTAATAAGGGTATATTCTTGGATTGTGTTATTGTGATCCGACGAAGTGCTGTTTTCACATTACCATTACACCAGCCACCACATTTTCAGCGTTGGATTTAATTTGGATTTTTGGAATTCAATTAAAGTTTATTCAGAACTTTTATAAGTAGGACTTCTGTCTGTAATTCTAAGATTATTTGATATTTAATTCTCAATACCGTAAGTTCCTTTTTATACTCACACCGTGTAGTCTAAAAGAAATAAATTATTTGTTGAATTTTATATAGCTTGCTGCTTCTCATTCTTTTTTGTATTACTCGTTACAAGATCGTATAGTTGTAATATATGGAATTTAGTTAAATGAGGCTCAATTCAGTGGGAGTTACATTGGTAAGCAATTTCCACATCCCAAACGGAGAGATCCGTTGATATTTCTGTGCCATGCCTTCAATGTAATGTCAAGGTCAAATGCCATCTCTGTCTGGATTTGTGCTTACTATTGGATTCTACATATTAGAGTCGCCTGATTATTTGGCGCACAAAAATTTAAAGTGTAAAACATTCTAGAATTTGAGTATATGCATATCTTACATGCATAAGCTTAATGGTATACGTCTCATGCCAAACATTCTAAATTCCAGGTTCTATGGTAAACAAAAAGGTTGTGTTTACTGTACCACCTAATGAGAGAATAACTGTCAGAAGTGGTGATTATCTCGGTTGGTAAGTGTACAATACACACACATCTAGGACGATTCATAAGGTGGTATTTTTGTGTCCCGGCCCACCAATTAAACAATAAAAGAATAAGCATAATGGATGGTGGAGATTATCATGGTTGGCAGTGTATAATATAAACACGTTTATGACAAATCATAACAGTTTAATGAAAGAATAATTCTTGAAGATAATTACCTTGGTCAGTAACTGTACACACACACACAAACACACACACACACATCACGAAAATATGGGTACTTATTAAGGTTTTTATGTTTAAGCCACAACGTTTTCTCAGTTCGCCAGTTGTATGATTTTTGAGGCATAGTTTAATATAGCCGGTCATTAACGCTCAGACATTTAATTATCGGTTGGTGGGGATGGAAATTGCTGAGATTGTTTTTTTTTTTAAAAATAGCTTGGCAAATAGATTCTTGCCATGACTGATGAATTTGTATATCTGGACTGAGTCTTGATAAGATGGTATATCCTGGTCTCAGACTTGAGAAAATTACAATATTCTAGTCTTAGATATGAGCTGTTATGAGCTGTCTTGGACTTGAGTAGTTATGCTATCCCTGTCTTGGACTTGAGTAGTTAGAATCTTCCTGTCTTAGACTTGAGTAGTTATGTTATTCCCGTCTTGGACTTGAGTAGTTATGTTATTCCTGTTTAAGACTTGAGTAGTTGTGTTATTCCTGTCTTAGACTTGAGTAGCTATGTTATTCCCGTCTCAGACTTGAGTAGTTATGTTATTCCTGTCTTAGCCTTGAGTAGTCATGTTATTCCTGTCTAAGACTTGAGTAGTTATGTTATTCCTGTCTTAGACTTGAGTAGTTATGTTATTCCTGTCTTATACTTGAGAAGCTATGTTATTCCTGTCTCAAACTTGTGTAGTTATGTTATTCCTGTCTTAGATGTGAGTAGTTATGTTATTCCTGTCTAACACTTGAGTAATTATGTTATTCCTGTCTTAGACTTGAATAGTTATGTTATTCCTGTCCTAGACTTGAGTAGTTATGTTATTCCTGTCTAAGACTTGAGTAGTTATGTTATTCCTGTCTTAGACTTGAGTAGTTATGTTATCCCTGTCTTAGACTTGAGTAGTTATGTTATTCCTATCTTAGACTTGAGTAGCTATGTTATTCCTGTCTCAAACTTGAGTAGTTATGTTATTCCTGTCCTAGACTTAAGTAGTTATGTTATCCCTGTCTTAGACTTGAGTAGTTATGTTATTCCTGTCTTAGACTTGAGTAATGTTATTCCTGTCTTAGACTTGAGTAGCTATGTTATTCCTGTCTCAGACTTGAGTAGTTATGTTATTCCTGTCTTAGACTTGAGTAGTTATGTTATCCCTGTCTTAGACTTGAGTAGTTATGTTATTCCTGTCTTAGACTTGAGTAGTTATGTTATTCCTGTCTTAGACTTGAGTAGCTATGTTATTCCTGTCTCATACTTGAGTAGTTATGTTATTCCTGTCTTAGACTTGAGTAGTTATGTTATTCATCAGCAGTTAAGATATCATTGTGTCTTATTTGAGCAGTTAGAATATAACGGTCTTTGACATTACCACTTCATATACACTGATCTTTTACTCGGATCATCTAATTTATAGCATTTTAGATCTACGTGGTTGTTTTGCGTGTTTCGTGTTGAAACACTGCCAAGAGAAATCCAGGCTAATTGCATTGTGTCTCTGGGTTTTTCATATAATGTCGATGAGCTGGACACTACAGAGTCATTCCTGTGCTGATGTACTTTAACAGCAATCCATTAATCAACCAATGTTGTTTTGCTAATAAGGTATTGTCCAGCTGCTAACGTCGTCGGGTATGTGAATGGAACTACCGCCTATCCCGATGACCTTCGCAAAGTATCCATGTCAGACTACAGCGCAGGCGCGACCTACAACTGGGGAAGTGGGTCGGTTACCATTATGACTGACACAGCGTATGCCATCCGAGCGTACCTGGAAAGCAGTAAGCTTGCATATAACAAGATACTTAAATATATCAGTGAGAGATAAATGATATCGACAAAAGATTCAATACAATTTTATCGCAACAGTATGACTATTACTGTTTGAATTACATTCTTTTCGTATTTAGGAAATTTATCTGGTCTTTTTATGCTTTTCATATTTGTGTGTCTATAGTTCATCTCTGTCTGTCTGTCTGTCTGTCTGTCTGTCTGTCTGTCTGTCTGTCTCTCTCTCTCTCTGTCTGTCTGTCTCTCTCTCTCTCTCTCTCTCTCTCTCTCTCTCTCTCTCTCTCTCTCTCTCTCTCTCTCTCTCTCTCTCTCTCTCTCTCTCGCTCCATCAGGATGAGAACGTATGAAATTGTAAAAATGTGTCATTACTGCAGATCTCTTAGTGTATATTTAGGTAATCAATAATGAGGACCCCATAAAAGACTCCCTTTAAACTAGCTCTAAGAAACAAAATGTAGACTTTTATTATTATGTTTGTTAAATTAGTCTTCCACATTGCAAAATTCAATGTGGCTCAAGCTACATGAATTGTTGCTATCAGATATTCTGTCACCTCTACACTTCTCTTGTAAACTCTTCTACAAAGAGACAATTTAAAAAATGGTTAAATATGGTAACACAATTGTTTTAATTCTTAACTCAAACACGAAATTGTTTAATGGCGGTTCCCAGTCCCAACACAGTCTTATTTAGGTTCGAAAACAATGGAGAAATTGGGCGTTGATGAGTGTTGATTACAAACCAAATGTGACAATAGAAATTTGGGTTTAGCCTATGTTAGTTAGCTAGACTTCAAGCTTGTCAAGTCGGATAAATTCGCGTTTTCAAATGAATAAGTCAAGGAAGTAAATAGCATGCATGGGAACTCACAATCATTAAAATCTTTGTTTAAACATTTTACTCTTTGAAATCTGACTTGTTATTTCCGTTGTACCGCTCAACCTTAAGGTGTTTACTGTATTAATCTGCGCAGTGTTAATGAAATTAAGAATTAATTGCTTTGCTTTCGCTTGAAACAGTCATTATTTGGACAAAATACACGATCTGATGAATTATTTATGCAAGGAATTTGCAAAAGGTCGTTGTCCTAACGTTATTGTCAATTTTTGGAACTTCCTTTTGTCAATGTAGTGATGCAACTTTTAATCCCATTGCCTTAACATATGTAAAATAAAAATAAAAATCTGCATTTTTTTTAGTAAATGCAAAGCAATATTTCACTCCAGAAGTTATATTTTTTTGTAGTATCGTAATTCATGTTAGTTTTACTATGTAGAAAAGTGTGCCAGCTTTTCTGACAAAAATTTAGGAAGAAAACGTGTCAAACCTGAATTTATAAGAAGTAAAAAAAAAAACCTGCCAGCAAGTATATAATTCTGTACATTACTTAGGTATTTTGTAAGTAAAGAAGATAAGTAGCTGAAAATAAATAGATTAGCAAAGCATCTTTATCCATAAGATTGTGTTCTGTTTGACGACATAATGCGACGATTATGTCATTATTTTCAATTACTTTTAATTCTTAAGACAAGTAATTACGATACATGTGCAAATGATTGCAAACATTTTTAACTAAAATAGACTGATGCATATTTACTAACAAGCCGTTGTGAAATTTTAAAACTGTATTTACATGATTTTTAGAGAAGGTCACGTTTTGCCCCAAATCCTGATTTCCAAAGATGAAAAGGTGCTTCTCTGATCGTCTCCAAAACTCTCCTTTCATCCCTTGCCTCCCAGTCCTTTTTCACTTCCTTCCTTGATGCCGATTGGTTATTGATTGTACGACAGGTTATTGTCACCGTTTACCATTTGTGGCCTCTAATTTTCTTTCTGATTCTTATTTTACAGACTTGAGTCCATACTTCACCAATTTGCCCCGGTCAGTTTCCATCACTAACGCATGGGTTGTGAACTCTCAACTTTACACGGTAACCGTTGATGACGTGGAAGATAATGACGTCAGCAGTATAACGCTATCAGTGGCTACGAGTGCAACATACATGACCTTTGACACTAGCACTTGTATGTTTGATTTTATGTTATGTTCACTTTATCAAGTTTCCATTTGATCACCTCAGTTTGTAAGATAGTACGCTCCAAGTATAGAAATGAAATTGATATTTGTTTTGCTATAAAAAAAGACATAAATGAACGTATTGAACAACTACCGAAAGCAGATCGGTACACAGCAGTAATAGGTGAGAATGTTCTTCTCAATAACGAAGATTGAGAGCATTATTGGAGGGGATCTTTATAGTGGACCATTTGTGGGAATCATTCTGCTTAAAATGTCTTAAAATTGGTTGTTGCATTAATATCATTTCGTCAGACAAAATGATAAATTATACACCTGAATTGCGTTATATATATATATATATATATATATATATATATATATATATATATATATATATATATATATATATATATATATATATATATATATATATATATATATATATATATATATATATTGCATTATTTATCTTAATTGCAATAACTTTTAATTGCTAATTTTACTTCTATCGTTGCATTTACACTTGGCTCTATAAAATGCCACCTATGGACTATATATTTCGGCCATTTAAAATGATGTCAGTCATATAATATAAAGAAAGTTAAAATGTCATAATGTTGGTACATTACGCTGTACATCAACTATATTACTATCATTATCCAGAATATTTCCATGCAATAATGTGCCTTATATTCTGGAAAGATTATAAATTTCTTAATAAAAAACATCCACAGGGCCGACAAAATGGAAAAGGGGGTCAGCAGGGGATATTGTACAAGAACTAAGAGGTGCACAGATGCACGGTGGTTTCTTACCCCAGGGCCCGTGATAGCTCTCTTAGGCCCTAAAGTTACATGTGCTAACGTTAATTTGTATTCACAATTGGGCGATTGATGGTGTAATCAAGACACACACATTAATTATTTTATATACATTAATTACATATACGCAATAATTACATTTTATACATTCCCTCTCATTAATTATTGTGTATACATTAATAACATATTAATCAAATTTTGTACATTGATTATATTATTGACATTAATTACATTATGTGCATTTAATTATATTTTATACATTGATTACATTATATGTGAATTACATTATATACATTTGTTACAACACACACACACACACACACACACACACACACACACACACACACACTGCAGATATCATATTTTCAAATCTACGATCTCACACAGGCCCGGCAGATAATAATATTTTGTTCGATTCAGATTAAATTACTGAATGAAAAGCGAAGTCATCCATTTGCCGTTTAGGGCCTACGCGTTCTCATGTAAGCAGACACCCTTTTTCCAGTTCTGCATTTTTTAAAAATATATTTCCCACTGTCTTCATCTGTTTTGACAGACAAAGTGAAATTATCAACAACACCAAGTCCAACGGCATCTGATACAATAGTCTTGAAAGCCACGGACCAATGTGGGAACACGGGAACTGCAACTTTTACTCTTGTTATAGTCAATGAGGTATGCTTTGGTCAAAAATGAGTATGTTATAAACAATGAGGTATGTTATAATCACTGAGGTATATCATATACAATAAGATGTGTTATAGTAAATGAACTATATTATAGACAATGAGGAATGTTATTGACAACAAATGAGGTATGCTATAGATGCTATAGTCAATAAAATGATAATAGACAATAATGTAAGGAATATAAAATGATGTATATTATAGACAATTAGACAATGGGGTATGTCAATAAAGTATAGTATATACAATAAGGTAAGGTATATACAATGATGTATGTTACGGTCAATGAGGTATGTTAGAGCCAGTGAGGTATATTATAGACAATGAGGTATCTTATAGGCAATGAAGTATGTCATATACAATGATGTATATTATAGTTACAGAGGTATGTTATAATCAGTGAGGTATGCTAGAATCAGTGAGGTATGTTATAGTCTGTAATTATGTTGTAGACATTGTGGTCTATTATAGACAATATAGTAAGCTTGCCATTTGAATCACAGTATGACTATTTAGGCAAACTATATTTATAACTGGATTCAAATCTGAAGTCGTGAAATACTCTGTCTATTGTCAAATACATTATTATACCTTTAGCTCCTCAAACCCATCCTCGTTTTGTACTGTATTGCGGCTTCCAAGTCTATATGTAAAATTAACATGTTGCAGGTATAAACTTGAATGTAAGGTGTTTTGGGTAGTTAGTATCCCAAACAAAATATTAGTCCCTTACGTCTGTTAAATATCATCTAAATTTGTAATTTGATTGATATATGGCAGAGAGACAAGGATCCAATGATTAGTAATATTAGTAGAAATCTTTCCTTGAAAATTGTTGTTTACCACTCCATTCCACAGGGACACTTGACATTTGTAGTTCAAGCAAAGTTTAATTTGTGCAGGTGCCCTCTTACAGAAGAAAGAATTGTTGTAGCTGCCCGTCATTTCAATTCATGTATTAGAGAGTTCTTTACGTCACCCGCATACATTCGAAAAGGCTACTAACATGCCGTTGATATGCATTGAATTGAATTTAATACTTAAGAAACAAATGTTAAAACTGGAGAAACTTCCTTTCGACTTACATCGTTGTCTACTAAGATTATTTCTATCTCCCACAGTAAATGTAGTATGGAAACCTTCATATGCATTCAGTCAAATAACGGAAGAGTAGATTCCCTTTTGGCTAGCTACAAAATGCAAGGGTCGATGTAGAAAGTTGATCGCTTGAATTATTATTATTATTATTATTATTATTATTATTATTATTATTATTATTATTATTATTATTATTATTATTATTATTATTATTATTATTATTATTATTATTATTATTACAAAGGCTCCAACCATCACCACACTGCCTTCTGTGGCGGAGATATACGAGTACGTGACAACAGAGACACTACTTCACACACTAAACGCAACAGAGAAGGTCGGTTCATACTCTTGTTCCCTAACTAGTACCAGTCCCATCTCTACCAACTTCGTGGTCAAGTTGTTGTCGTCCTCCTCTACTGGTAAAAAGTCGTTAATTGAAAGTCTGTTTGCTTGTTTCTTGCCTTTCTTGTGCTTTGTTTCTTTCGATGATAAGGATAAATATATAACTGATCGAACGCATAACCGCGTAGCCGTTGACACAAGACAAGTGAAAATAAATACCCACGTAATCAGTGACTTCGGACACTCTTGAGAGTCTTCGTAAAAGTTTTGTTTTAAAAAGGGAAAAAGAAAAATAATCGAAAAGGAAACTGGAAGAGAACAATATCATGTAGATAAAAGGGAGAGAAGGAATCATAATAGAGACGATCTTGCACTCTGAGTTCTCAGGCAAAATGGTTGCACGTCACTGGTTCAATAATTCATAAGAATTAGTGAATAAATGAATAAACTATTACCTTAGCTTCATTTGCACATTATAAAATTACACAGAACATCACAAACATGTTCGATTATATTTAAAAACAGAATAACAAAGGCGCATATTGGGACAATTATGGTACATATCGGAATATTTATGTCACTTACTGGAATAACATTGGTATATAATTGAATAAATATGGTTCAATATGGAATACAAATGGTACATATTGGAATAATTATGATGTATGTGGAATAAAAATATTAAATATTGGAATAGCTATGACAAGTACTGGAATAGTTATGGTGCATACTGTATTAACTAAGGTACATGATAAAATAACTATGGTATATATTTGAATAGCTATGGTACATACTGTATTAACTAAGGTACATGATGAAATAACTATGGTATATATTTGAATAGCTATGGTACATACTGTATTACCTAAGGTACATGATGAAATAACTATGGTATATATTGGAATAGCTATGGTACATAATGAAATAACTGGTACATACTGTATTAACTAAGGTACATGATAAAAAACTATGGTATATATTGGAATAGCTATGTTACATACTGTATTAACTAAGGTACATGATGAAAAAACTATGGTATATATTGGAATAGCTATGGTACATACTGTATTAACTAAGGTACATGATACAATAACTATGGTATATATTTGAATAGCTATGGTACATACTGTATTAACTAAGGTACATGATCATATATATAGCTATGGTACATACTGTATTAACTAAGGTACATGATCAAATAACTATGGTATATATTGGAATAGCTATGGTACATACTGTATTAACTAAGGTACATGATGAAATAACTATGGTATATATTGGAATAGCTATGGTACATACTGTATTAACTAAGGTACATGATGAGAAAACTATGGTATATATTGGAATAGCTATGGTACATACTGTATTAACTAAGGTACATGATGAGAAAACTATGGTATATATTGGAATAGCTATGGTACATACTGTATTAACTAAGGTACATGATGAGAAAACTATGGTATATATTGGAATAGCTATGGTACATACTGTATTAACTAAGGTACATGATGAGAAAACTATGGTATATATTGGAATAGCTATGGTGCATACTGTATTAACTAAGGTACATGATGAGAAAACTATGGTATATATTGGAATAGCTATGGTACATACTGTATTAACTAAGGTACATGATGAGAAAACTATGGTATATATTGGAATAGCTATGGTACATACTGTATTAACTAAGGTACATGATGAGAAAACTATGGTATATATTGGAATAGCTATGGTACATACTGTATTAACTAAGGTACATGATGAGAAAACTATGGTATATATTGGAATAGCTATGGTACATACTGTATTAACTAAGGTACATGATAAAATAAGTATGGTATATATTTGAATAGCTATGTTACATACTGTATTAACTAAGGTACATGATGAAATAACTATGGTATATATTGGAACAGCTATGGTACATACTGTATTAACTAAGGTACATGATGAGAAAACTATGGTATATATTGGAATAGCTATGGTACATACTCTATTAACTAAGGTACATGATAAAAAAACTATGGTATATATTTGAATAGCTATGGTACATAATGAAATAACTCGCCTATACCAGAATAATTGTTATGTGTACATTTTTAAAATAACTATGGTACACACTAGACTGTCTTGAACACATCCACGTGTACTTTATATTTTGTCATTATATTAATAACTTTGTAAATTACACTTGTACAACATCAAATAGTTAAACTTATACGAACCTTTTCTAAAAGACATTTAGACTGGTTAAAATCGAATTCACAGGAAGCTAAAAGTTTAGAAGACCAGACAGCAACCACAAAGGTGTCCTTTCGTGTGCACAATAACAATAATTGAAACCAAGGGTGAATGTAGAGCTACGATATTCATTTCATGAGACTAGTGATGTATTGGTCTTACTTGTTAATAGGATTCATGAAGTCCTAGACTCCCTAGTTAACAGGGTTCATGAAGTCCTAGACTCCCTAGCTAACAGGGTTCATGAAGTCCTAGACTCCCTAGTTAACAGGGTTCATGAAGTTCTAGACACCCTAGTTAACAGGGTTCATAAAGTCATAGACTCCCTAGTTAACAGGGTACATGAAGTGCTGGACTCCCTAGTTAACAGGATTCATGAAGTCCTAGACTCCCTAGTTAACAGGGTTCATAAAGTCCTAGACTCCCAAGTTAACAAGGTTCAGGAAGACATGTACTCACACAGTTAACATGATAAAAAAGTTGTGAAACTATAGAATACACTGTATACTATACATGACTCCTTTGTATTTCTTCCATACGGCCGTTGATGCAGTGTTCGCAGATTCATGGAGTCATATCAGTGACTGTTAACAACAGCTCAAACTTACTTTTTATTTGAACTATTTGCATAACTTCGTACATTGAGTTTACAAATTCAAAACGATTAAGTTAAACAAGACACTATATGCTTATTTTTGTTTCAGTTTACGGAGTATATTCCGTACAAGGAGCAAGTTACAGTTACGACACAACCAAGTATTACTCCTTGACAATACAATGTAATGATGCTAATTCTGGTACCGGAACCGGGGTACTCCATGTCGAGATACGGAAAAACAATCCTCCAGTTTTCACAAATATTAACAGTAAGTTTGATTTATCAGCTGCAGCTTTTTTGTTCTTGAGTTTTTAAAAAAAAAACTGAACTCGCAAAAGCTTTGCAATAATTGTTAATAAATGATAACTGATAATAACATTAAAAAATGCAGCACTTAAAAATTCAAAACGATAAGAGAAGATATGAATTCTTTATTTCAGAGTACATAGTCCATACATCTAAATTAAATATATATATATATATATATATATATATATATATATATATATATATATATATATATATATATATATATATATATATATATATATATATATATATATATATATATATATATATATATATATATATATATATAATACATGCGTAGAAGTATACAGATATGTCTACAACAATTGACTGCGCTCTGCATTGTTAAGAATGAAATTAAGTGGCACACTTAAAGAGAATTTGTTCCATCTTCTACTAATAATATGACAATTTAAATGCATTTCACAATTCCAAAGAAATTTCAATATACAATTCTTACGTTTATATATTCTTGGCATCATTGAGAATACATGCTTTCTTATTGCTTCATCAAAACGGAATACTTTACAATTTACAAAGATATTATAGACTCTATTAAAAATGCAAATATTATTCTGAATGATTCACTGATACCTTTAAGGTAGAAGGTAGAGTAAGCAAATACAATGAGGATTACACGTTGAACACTCATTTAAGAGTGACGTGCTAACAATGCAACAAAGCAAGTGTTGATTATTTTTTTATCGTATTTAACATAACATCACATGAAAAGTGTAGTTTGTTCCAAGGCGATGGTAGTGAAAGTGCCTTGCCTAGAAACACGCTAGAGTTGATCTGTGTAAGGTTTTCACAACCTGCTAATTTGGAATCAAACTCACTACCATTACACTACCTATTGTTTTCAATTATAGATGCCCAGAAAGTTGTAGCGTCTTACCTGACCACAATTAGCGGAGACACGCTGTTTACGGTGTCGGTCACAGACGCTGAGAATGACGCTCTGACGTTCTCCATGACATCAAACCCCTCGCCTGCGCCGTTTGAGATTACTGGCGGTTAGTTTCGTAACTTTTACTGTTAGAAAGTTTAAAGCCTTTGATTTCAAAATTCTTGAATTATCTTACTTTCCTCATGTTACTTTCCTCATGTTACGTTAATCATGTTACTTTAGTCATGTAACTGTCATCATGTGTTTTTCGTCATGTAACTTTCATCATGCTAAATTTCGTCATGTTACAATCTTTATGTTACGTTGATCATATTACTTTCATTTTGCTACATTCATTGAGTAGTTTTCGTCCCTTTACTCTCATCATGTTATCTTCATCATGCTACGTTAATCAGATTGCTTTCATCAGGTCACATTCATCATGTTGCTTTGTCCATGTTTCTTTCACCATGTTCCATTCGTCATGTTATTTGTATTATGTCACGTTCATCATATTAATCTGATCATATTAAGTTAATAGTTTTATTATCATTGTGTTACGTTTGTCATGTTACGTTCAACACGTTACTTGGCCATGTTACCTTCATTCTGTTACTGTGGACATGATACTTTTATCGTGTTATACTCATCAGTTCAAATTCGACATGATATTTTCACTGTGTTACGTCATGTTATTTCCAAAATATCGGGCAGTATGCCTGTAAGAGGGGCAGTATGACCGACTTGTGGCCTATAACAAGGGCAATATGACTGATTCTGGGCCTCTAACAGGGACAGTATGACTGATCTGGGGCCTAAACCATGACCCACAGGAAAACACTCATTTAATCGCAGAATACTCTATTCTATAATTCTAAAATATACCTTATTATTATCTTGTTTATTCTCCTCATCTCCTTTATGAAATACGGTAAGTCCAAATTTTCGATCTTGATTCAAGCTGCTTGTTTAAAAATATATTAAAAGAATATTAATTAAGTCTTTACGGTTACAATCAATTGTGATTTGAACATGTGAATTGACAAAGAATGTTTTTCATGCAAAATGTATGCTTAGATACATGAATATTTTGTATGGCAATGAACTACATTTGCACCATTGTTTAAATATTTATTCATTCGAGTCATTTTTATCCAAAATTTCCTTTGATAATGCTCTTGAAAATATAAAATAAGCCGAGCTTGCAAAATGCCTTTCTTGACAACAAGCCATGGAGTGACTGTAATAAAGCCTTCCTTGGCAATAAGCCGTCCAGTGACTGTCATGAAGAATTTATTGACAATTAGCCATCCAGTTACTGTCGTGAAGCCTTCCTTGGCAATAAGCCGTCCAGTGACCGTCATGAAGAATTTATTGACAATTAGCCATCCAGTTACTGTAATAAAGCCTTCCTTGGCAATAAGCCGTCCAGTGACTGTCATGAAGAATTTATTGACAATTAGCCATCCAGTTACTGTCGTGAAGCCTTCCTTGGCAATAAGCCGTCCAGTGACCGTCATGAAGAATTTATTGACAATTAGCCATCCAGTTACTGTAATAAAGCCTTCCTTGGCAATAAGCCGTCCAGTGACTGTCATGAAGAATTTATTGACAATTAGCCATCCAGTTACTGTCGTGAAGCCTTCCTTGGCAATAAGCCGTCCAGTGACTGTCATGAAGAATTTATTGACAATTAGCCATCCAGTTACTGTCGTGAAGCCTTCCTTGGCAATAAGCCGTCCAGTGACCGTCATGAAGAATTTATTGACAATTAGCCATCCAGTTACTGTCGTGAAGCCTTCCTTGGCAATAAGCCGTCCAGTGACCGTCATGAAGAATTTATTGACAATTAGCCATCCAGTTACTGTCATGAAGCCTTCCTTGGCAATAAGCCATCCAGTGAATGTCATGAAGAATTTATTGACAATTAGCCATCCAGTGAATGTCATGATGCCTTTGTTGGCAATAAGCCATCCAGTGACTGTCATGAAGCCTTCTTGGCAGTTATTATTATTATTATTATTATTATTATTATTATTATTATTATTATTATTATTATTATTATTATTATTATTATTATTATTATTATTATTATTATTATTATTATTATTATTATTATTATTATTATTATTATTATTATTATTATTATTATTATTATACGTCTACTACTGCAGCTGCTACTACTACTGCTACTACTACTACTACTACTACAACTACTACTGCTACTACTACTACTACTACTACTACTGCTACTACTACTACTACTACTACTACTACTACTACTACTACTACTACTAAGACTACTATCAAAGTAAATGAATGTGCAAAATAATACAATAAGATATTTACTTCTATATCAGAGGCACCCCTATGATATTTTCTGAATTATTGTTTTCATTTTTGAATTGAAATTCGTGTTGCTTTAAAAAAAACCAACAAAACAATTAAACAATTCATTTGAAAAAAAAACCCCGAGATTCTTGTTCTTGTGTACTGGTGAGATCTTTCTAGTCATGTGACCTGTCGAATTCAATGGAAGTAATTGAGTTTTGTCACGATTTAGAACCATTTCTTGCTCCCGATAATAATAATAATAATAATAATAATAATAATAATAATAATAATAATAATAATAATAATAATAATAATAATAATAATATATTATCTGCCACAGCAATATGAGATAGCAAATCTGGTTCTGTGTTATCTGCACTTCGGTCGTACATGTGTGATTAGATATTTTAATTATGTAATACATAAACGAGTCTGATTAAAATCAAATTCCCACTGTTACACATAAAGAACTGACAGCCACCGTTGAAGGTCATGTTCTGGCAATCTATTATCATAATCGCTAATTTTATCAGCGAATCAGATGAAGTCTTATATCTTAGCGTTTGGAGACTGAACTGTATGGATGCAGACCCTGAATGTGTAAATAATGATTTGATTGACTTTCAGATTTTTGAAAGCTTCATTTCCATTGCCTAATTCAAAGGTCACCAGAAGATGACCTCTAAGCGGTCGTCGTCAGATCTTCGCGTATGTCAGCGGAGATCTGAATTGAATCAATTTTTGATAAACTGTAAGCTAATTTCCTTCGTCTGCTAATTATTTCCTCTTTTTTTCTCGCATGTACACCTACTAAAAACTAAAATATCATCGAAGATAATGGGATTAAATATTCATAAAGTTCAGCAACAGCGATCTTTTGTTTTGTAGTTTTGGCAGGAGTACTTGTGATTATTTTACCCTGCAGTATCAGGGCCACGTGCATGAGTTCGGTCCTCGTATTTATTTATAGTAACATAAATGTAAATATCTTCCATTCTTTCACTAGGTGGAAATATCAAGGCAACATCGGACTTTATAAGGTTGTATCAAACAGGTTATGACCTACAAATCAGTGTTAGTGATGGTCGCACTACGGTTGGGCCGAAGACGGTTACCATTATTGTGACGGGTGAGTAGGTGACTAATTGCGTTTAAAATATTTTCTTGAGACAAAGAAAACAGCATAAAAGTGAAAAAGTATACAATATTAAAAATATATTATATAAGCTGAACACGTGAGGAGACGTTAATTTTTACCGAGTGATATTTGAGCTACCACTACCAAGTATATTACAACGTAAAGCATTGAATCTTATATTCGTTAAATTGAGTCATTGGAGTGTGACACGGATGTTAATGAAGTTTTGCTATACACAGCTTGCCAACATCCACATGAAGAAGAAAAGCTAAAAAGAATTGCTTCTTCAAAACCTGCATGCTGGTTTACTTTAAAAAATTGGAAATTGGAAAGCTGCGAGTATCAATACTCCCTACAGCAACACATGACATAAAACATTTCTGCATGTTTTTGGGTAATGGTGCCACTATGTAAAGTGACAAAGATACGGTTGATAGTGCCATCATGGACAGTGACAAAGATACGGTTGATAGTGACATCATGGACTATGACAAAGATACAGTTGATAGTGACACCATGAACTGTGACAAAGATACGGTTGATGGTGACATCATAGATAATGATAAAAATACGGTTGATAGTGACACTATGGACCGTGATAAACGTGTGGTTGACAGTGACTTGAGGAAGGAGTTCTTTTTAATTATTTAGAAATGTAGAAAGTACATGTATGTCATGTAAAGTTTTTTTTATGGACGTCACGTTGTCCAGAACTAATGCATTACTATCAATGGTCAGTGATTTTCTAGCAGGCATAGGATGCACATTTTCAATAGGAACTTTATATTACCGAATAACCCAGACTAACTGTACAAACCGTATAACCTAGACTAACTGTATAAACCGTATAACCTAGACTAACTGTATATACCGTATAACCTAGACTAACTGTATAAACCGTATAACCTAGACTAACTGTATATACCGTACAAAACTGAGAAACTGTATATACCGTATAACCTAAACTAACTATATTCGTATAACATAGACAAACTGTATAAACCTTAGAACCTAGATTAACTGTACAAACCGTACAATCTAGATTAAATGTGTATATATATATATATATATATATATATATATATATATATATATATATATATATATATATATATATATATATATATATATATATATATATATATATATCGTATGCTCTATACTAACTGTAGATAGCGTATTGAAAAAAAAATACAAAAGATGTATATAGCGTATAATCTAAACCAACTGAATAAAACCGTATAACCTAGAGTAACTATATGAACCGTAAAACCTAGAGTAACTGTATAAACCCTTTAAATTATATTAACTGTATAAACCGAATAAACTAGAGTAACTATATACAATATAACCTAGAGTAACTGTATATATTATATAACCTATATATATATATATATATATATATATATATATATATATATATATATATATATATATATATATATATATATATATATATATATATATATATATATACCGTATAAACTAGAGTAAGTGTATATACCGTACAACAATACATAACGTTCTTTTACGTGACTATACCTGATTTTATGTAGGTTTTGTTCATGACTGTAAATTGTACTGGTCTTTTATAACCTAAATAATATGTAGTTAATATTTTATTCATGTTTTTATAGATACCAAGCTGAAGATAGGTTTTACCAATTTAAACGAAACCTAAATATTGAGGCTGTTTACAATTTTGGGGTAAATTTCTCATTGGCTGGTGGGATCATGTGGGTTTCATGAAGAATTAAATTATTTCCCATTGGATAGATTAGGTCACGCGAAGAGGGATTGCGAACTGTTAGACTGATTTGTAAGATTTATCATGTTTGGTTTGCTGCGACATATAATATATTCTTGAAGGTGTATATCAGGGGAAAACACAGCAAATCGCATGCATTCCTCTTTTAGATTCATTTCTATTTCAAATTACTATTTTTTCATATGTTAAAATCAATATTCAGATGTGTTTAACGTTGTGTTTAGATAATTTGAGAGGAGACATTGGGTAGGATTACTAATTGGAGTTACTAAGTGCGTATTGGACTAAAATGTTATAATGATAGTATTATGAATTATTCAAAGGAGCCATGGACAATGTTAACATCAAGATTGCTTATACAGACCATTGCGCTTGAGGATCGGAATTTCATTCGGAACATTCGATTTTTCGATTTTTTGGGAACTGAACAGATCTCTTTAAGATTGTTATTGATTCAATTCATAATACTCTAAGCTGCTGTTACAGTTTAATTTTATAACGTTAATAATTAAATTGTTTGTTAGGTTTTACAAAAAGTGTTGGTTTTTGCATCTTCAATTTACTTAATTACATCCATAGAGCTGTGATACATATCTACATTTTCTGCTCAAATTCAACATATAAGCATGCATTTCATTTCAAGCTTTTTGCTCTCTTTTAATGCTTAATGCAGACATTGATGACGTCCCTCGGTTAGGTAACCTGCCGCTAGCTTACGCCATCACGGTGTATGAAGACACAGCAGTAGGGACTACTTTACACAGCGTGGGCTATTACGACCTCGACACAAGCGATTCACATATTTACTCGGTGGAATTTTCTCCAGGAAGTGGCATCAATTACTTCACTCTCAATTCTGCTAGTAAGTCGTTCACACCACGGACATATTAGGCATATTTGGTATTTGGGAATTAATTCTACGACAGTTTCCACTACAAATCTCTATCCAGAATACTACATCGAATCAGCTTGCTAAACTTTGTATCCATTGAATTTATCGTTTTATAATAATAGGGTAGCAATCCAAGGCTAGCCTACTTATCTTTTTAATGTAGTTATTGAGATATAATGTATCACTGTCAAACGATATGAAGTAATATACCGAAATGTAATACTTAACTGTCAAATAGCATAAAGTGAAAATTTGACTCACAAGTTACTGATGTCAAATGTTATGAAGGGAAATATACTGAGATGCAATGTATCACTGTCAAATGTAATGAAGGAAAATATTGTGACGTAAAATATCACTGTCAACTGCTAGGAAGGAAAATATTGTGATGCGACGTGCTACTGTCAAATATCAGAATATGACATGTTCCTAATTTCTTTCATTTGTTTTCTTGAAATAAAAATTTAAAACGCTTCATGCCAAATATGTATCAGCTATATTAGATTTCTATATTGTATTATGAATATTTGATTTTGTTAACGCCCGTGCATAAATGAGTAATCGCTGACCACTTTTATTCGTATACAGCGGGAGTACTAAAAACTTTGGCCGCAATAGACTATGAGACAATCGAGTCTTTGAACTATACGTTGACCATCACATTATCAGACACAAAGGACTCGTCTTCTGCCACTGTTACTATCAATATAGGCAACGTCAATGAAGCTCCAAAATTCCATCAAACTGAGTACAGACTGAATCCCAGCGAAGGAGGACTTGTAAGTGCATTGTTTTGCATCTGTTTTGTTTTCATTTAAAAGTTGTTACGCTACAATACTCTTATTTGTATCATTTATATATATATATATATATATATATATATATATATATATATATATATATATATATATATATATATATATATATATATATATATATATATATATATATATAGAGTTAATGTGTTATTTATTCCATTTTGAGATGGTCTTTTTATTGTATTTAAAGTCCTTTCATCATTTCCCACTCATTAGATGGATGGAACTACTCTCAAACTGAGAGAGAGAGAGAGAGAGAGAGAGAGAGAGAGAGAGAGAGAGAGAGAGAGAGAGAGAGAGAGAGAGAGAGAGAGAGAGAGAGAGAGAGAGAGAGAGAATGCTATTATGACTTCCTGAAGCGGCTCTATCACTCTAACGATAAAGGTGTTAAATCGCTAATATGTACGAAGTGGTACTGGATCGAACCGGTATAGAGGAAGTTGTTGTCTAAGTGTAAGGCAGCAATTATGTTTTGTTAAAATTAAATAAAACTGGACTAGATATTGATAACAAATTAAACACAATTAATTTAAAATGTATAATAAAAATGTTTTATTTAATCAGAGATAACCAACTTCACACAATTATATAATATCCGTTTTTTTCAGAATTAGAAACCAAATAAATTGCTAATGATGTAAAATCTTACCTATTTATGTCAAGATTATTTCCAATCAATTTATTTGATTGAATCCTAATACTCAAGAAGAATATTATTTCCTGTAATTTCAAAGTTCTTTAATTTCCAAATGCATTATTTGCAGCAAGAAGTTGGTAACAAAACCATTTCTACAAAAAATAATATGTTTGCTATTTCAAATTAACACAAACTCTAAATAAATTTAAACAGTTCAAGAAACATTATATTTAAAAATTATTTTTTTATCAATAATATTACTACTACAACTACTACTATTACTACTACTACTGCTACTAATACTACTGCTACTACTACTACTACTACAAATACTAGTATTACTACTCTTATTACTGTTACTACTACTGCTACTTCTACTACTACTACCACTACTACTACTACTACTACTACTACTGCTACTAATACTACTGCTACTACTACTACTACTACTACTACTACTGTTACTACTACTGCTACTTCTGCTACTACTACCACTAATAATACTACTACTACCACTACTACTACTACTACTACTACTACTACTACTAATAATAATAATAATAATAATAATAATGATTTTAATACTAATAATATTAATATGTTACAAACTGTCCAGAGGTAGATGAAATAGTCTGTTTCTAGGCAACGCTACAAATGTTAGAAGCGATTTCCAGCATCTGTTGACCACTTTGCTTTGCAATATAACTTCTATGTTTTGTTATACCTGTTATTGACATAGCCTTATTGATAATTTATACATGCGAGCTACAAACGTCTTGACGTCCATATCCGGTTGGTGTAAACATTTGGTTTACTCAGGTCTTTTCCTTCATCTTTCCTTATAAGAGTCTAATTTCGTCATCTTTGAGTTTCTCAAACTGAATCCGAGAAAATGTAGGTAATAGATTTTAACATCTTCATAGTTATATAATTTTAGTTTTAAAATAAAAATAGCAGACTACAAGTTTGTTTTTTGCTATCAAAGACAAAAGTCTAAAAGGATAAAGAGTCAATCACCTACTCGAATGAGTCAAATAGCGATATTTGATTGGTTGGATACCAGTGATAACTTCAGTGTGAAATTATCACTACATGCATATCTGGGCGATAGAAACAGATCAGAAATCGATTTGCTTTATAATATCTGATATGTGGCCAATTGTATTGTAATTAAAATTACGGAAATGCACATTTGGATGTAGCTTCCCCTGTAAGCAATTCTTAGGATTGTGTGATTACTTGTTTGATTATTGGGATTCGGTGCAATGGGAAATATTCAGTGGAATACATTTTGGAAAGATACAGAGACAAGATTCCACTTTATCACGAGTCATTAGTTGGGGTGAGGCAAAGCAACGTCCTGATTTGGAAGAAGTATCGGGGAGTAATACAGACATTAAAGCCTTATGGGGTACATTTAAACTGTTGGAGTTGTCAGACGTGATGCTTGTACGAGTTTGGCTAGACCGCTTCAGGAAGCCAGTTAAAATGTTCATGGTCGTACCATGCAGCTGGCAGAGAGAAGTTCTGTATCAATGTTATGATGGAGCCGTGGTGGGTAGAAATATTTGTCGATATAACCCTTAGTAAAGAACATCAACGTTACTATTGGCCCGGTATGAGGGATGATGTTCGTGACTACTGTGTGACGTGCTCTGTGTGCGCGCAGCACAAAAGTCCCAACCAGAAGCTCCGAGCAAAACTTCTGGGCATAACGGCTGGGGAAACCGGAGAGCTGGCAGAGGAAGACGGAGGAAGGAAAGGCATACATCCTGGTAATCGGAGATCATTTTACTAAGTGGATTGAGGCGGTGCCTCTGCCTAATATTGAAGCCACCACTGTTGCAAAAGCGTTGCTGTATAATTTCATTTGTAGATTTGGCGTACCTCGTGTACTGTTATCTGACCAAGGCCGACTTTTTGAAAGTGCCGTGCTCAAAGAGCTTTGTGTCATATTAGGGACTAAGAAGACTCGAATGTCTCCTTATCATCCACAGTGTAATGGGATGGTGGAACGGTATAACAGAACTTTATGCCACATGTTAGCAGCATACGTGATTGATAAACCCGAAAACTGGGACCAATACCTTTCTCTTACGAGCATGGCCTATCGTGCATCTGAGCGCACTTCCTCCGGCTTCACCCCGAACCAACTGATGCTAGGTCGAGAAGTAATTCTTCCTATGGATCTTTTACTCAGCAAAACTCCAGACGAGGCACAAAACAGTCTGTCTCGACTTGTGCCGGAATATAGAAAGGCAATGTGGGAGGCCAATGAGGAAGCACTATAAAAAGGCACTGCTATTCGGCATCAGAAAGTCGCGTATGACCTCAAAGTTCATGATCAGTCTTTCGGTGATGGTGACCTGGTATGGTTGCCCCATACTCTAAGAAAGAAAGGGAAATCACTTAAACTACAGGTCAAATGGACTGAACCATGGCGGATTTTTAAGAGAGTAATGGATGTTACATAGCTGATCGCCAGGAGCACTCATAGGACGACTCAGATTGTTCACTTGAACCGACTGCGGGCTGAGAGTGAAAATCAACACACTGATAGCCAGGAAGAAATACACAATAGCGGTGATGAAGTCGAAAAAGACGAAGTATTGCCATATCCAATAACGGCTCAAAGGGCCACTTTAAAGGAACGAAGAAGAGAGCAACGAAGAAACACTACAGTGATATATTGAATTGCAGACAGTTCAGTAATTCTTGTGCTATACCACTGACTGGTGATAAAAAGCAAACAGATGGGTGGGTAATAATGGTTTCCTCGTGATTATTAATTTTGGTTGGGTAAAGGACAAATCGTCAAACGGGTTGAAATACAAAGCCGTACAGTACATTAAATTAATTTCTGCCCTATGGCTGTGTAAATATAGTTGATTCTATGAAATTAATTGTCAGGACAGAGTTTGTTGTTATATTTTTTTGGATTATTTGTATGGCTTTATTGTGTGCAAAGTTAGTCAAGAACAGTCTTTAGAAGTTGTTTGTTGCTTGAATCCAGAGTTTAGTAAATTAGATCGATTTATTTGGTTTGTGCTGTCATCTGAGCAGACCTAACATGAAAAGGGAAAGTGTTTGTGTTCTGTGTGATTGTTTGGGGATTAGTGGATTATTTTTTCTATACCTGTAGAAAAGTATTTGTTGTGGAAAGTTGAGAGACCGCAGTGTCAAGTCTAGCATTGGTCTGGAGGACAATTGTGTTGTCGCGCCAGTTGGCGTTGTTAGTCATGACTGACAAGTTTTTGAGGTTCGCAAGAGAACATGTTTTCCCAGAGGAACGATTTCTCTAACTTCGGTGTTACACAGGAAGGTTTCTGTGTCGTTGACCTGCTAGCGACGTGCAAGTTGGAAATTGTTACGTACAGCGTATTTTAAAAAATTGTTCAGAAAGATCTTGGCAATCATAATGGTCCAGCGTAGTTTCCATCATGCATAGTCTGAATTGTCTGCTTAGATGTAATTGTGTCCAGTTGGGAAGTTCTGAAGGAAAATTCGTAGCACATGTCAGCTAATTAGCGGATTGAAGTATTGGTATTGCACACCACAGTATTATTAATCAGTTATGTGATGATGTTCCAAACATTTGCTTTGGGAGTAAATTCTATTATGTCTGTTGAGTGGCTGTAGAATTGGTTATTAGTAGTGAGTTAGATGTAAGAAGATGGGATCGGCTAACCGAGACTGAATCGAAAAATATATTGTGCGCGGAGCACTAAAGTTGAGTAGGAGACGTGTTATTCCAGGTGGTAACGCAAACTCCAAAACCTGAGTTTTTCGGATAAAGTGGAAGGTTCCTGTGTTGCACATGTTGTCTTGCTATTAGAGAACTATGTGTAGAGAAGTAATTCATGCAGATAGTACCGATGATTGTTATGAGAGATTTTAAATCCTAATAACTTGTCGGAACATTTTCATGTTGGTTTCGTCTTGCTTAATTTGTGTTCATTGTTGACATTTAGGTTACTTGTAAACAAATAGTAATTCAAAAATAAAGTTTGGATTCGGATGTTAAACTACGGGGTATTATAATAAGGCCATTGATTCAGAGTTTTGTCCTAACCATTTTTTGGGAATCATTAAATGGGGTTGGTGGTTGATTTTAGGGAAAGAGTAATACATTTTGATTGAACATATGTGTGACGCTTGTATCACTCGAGGACGAGTGATCTGAAGGCTGGGGTATTGTAATATAATGGGTTGTAGCGCCTCCTGTAAGCAATTCTTGTTTCATTATTGGGATTCGGTGCAGCGGGAAATATTCCTTAGACCGATATAATTAGCCAATTACTAAGAGCATACAACATGGAGAGAAAGGGTTAGTGAGTTTTCATGATGCCATGATCAATGAGTAGCGAAATCAGACCCAATCCTCATGACTGAACCTGGAGTGATGTAGTACTTAAAAAAATCTAATGGTGTATATTGGTTGTTGTGACTGCAGTGGAACATTTACGGAAAGAAACCGGTAAATTACACAATGGAATAAATGATAAGGGAAGATACCGTTTACGTCGCTATGTTGGCAAATGTGATGTAGTTTTTTTGACGTGATGTGCCTTGAAACGGTAGATTGACTGGCTTAAGGTGGCGTAGTTAAAATAGTCCCCATGTGTTAGGGATAATAGTAGAGTTTTTACGGTGTAACCTGTTAACGGTACGTAAAGCTGATGTAGAGAAACTATGCGGATGTGCTGTTGATGATTATTTGGCAAGTTGTAAATAATGTAGTCTTGCATTGATTAGAGTAAAATGTATGTATGGAATGGACACGTCTGTCTTTCCATCTTACAACTGAAGTTGTATAGAAGTCTTTAGAAATTTGGGGTAAACATGACTTCTAGCGGGATTCGCACCAGGGTTTTGACACCGCTCGGTCAATCAAAGACCCCTGGCTTGTAACAGTATGCATGAAGCATGAACTAGTGCTTAGGGTAACTTGTGATTCATGTTTCAAAGATATTTCAGTGTAGTTCATGAAATTCATCACATAATACAGTTTAAAGCATATATTTTTAGAGCAACACCGTCCTCGGAGATCCCGGTTTTGTCATCGACGATGTAGACAAAATTAGGGGTAGTGACCAAGCATATTTCTCATACGATTGTGCAAATGCAACCCAATATTTCATTATGGACCGTACAAGCGGAATAGTTTACTATGCAGCAGATTTTGACTTCGACACCGCTGGCATATCTTCTAACGTCACGTGCCTCGTTACAGTAAAAGATAATGGTGGATTAACCTCCACTGCGACTCTACAAATACAGTTCACTGACGTCAATGACAATTCCCCAGTCTTCTCGCAAACATTCGACTACCAGTTTTTTGCTGGTCCTTATTACTCCGTTGGACAAGTTATTGGACAAACGTACGCGTCCGATGCAGATGCTACCTCCCAATATAACACGGTGTACTATTCAATCAATATGTCAGCATACGCGGATGAGTATATTGCCATTAACACAAATGGAACACTCTATGTGAAGATGGAATGGGATGAAAGTGTGTTTAATTATGGATCTATTCATGTCCTGACAGTGACGGCTAGAGACGTAGGCAACAACGCCGCAACCGCCACAGTGACTCTTGTCGTTCCACAGGTAATTCATTTTAGTCATATTTTAGACCTATGATGCGACTTAAATATGACGCAATCACATTTCGTTAATTAGTATCATATTCAAATTTTATACGTATTCACGTAATTTAGAAAAAATACATTTCGGGCACAGTCTAGTTTTATTCGACCTAATTTACATAACAAATGTTGACTGAAAACATTACTTTGATGGTTTGGAATCTCGTGCATAATCATTTAATAAGACCGACTATTTGCCTGACGACTTTGGCTTCTATAAGACTGACCATATATCTGGATTTTGTAAGGCTGACGACTAATTGGTTTCTATAAGACTGACGACAAATTTTGCTTTTGTGAAACTGACTGACGACTAATAGTTTTCTCTAAGGATGACAACTGTTTTGGGTTCTATAAGGCCGAGGACTAATTAGTTTTTATAAGACTGACGACTAATTGGTTTCTATAAGATTGAAGACAAATTTGGTTTCTTTAAGGCTGACTACTAATTGGTCTCTATAAAGCAGAAGACTGTTTTGGTTTCTGTAAGATTGACGAGAAATTTTTTATACGGTTTTCATAGAGGTAAAAATCAAAAGATAATTATTTCTTGGATAGATCTAAAAGGTTTCGTCAAATGATACGAAAAGTTATTTAGAACATCACCGACGTGCTATTTATGCTACGTCCAAATATCATAATTTTCAGTTATGCAGCATGTGTGATAACACTTCATAGTGTCAAAATTAAAAAAAATCACGATATGCAAAGGAAAAGCACGATAAATGAGGCACCAAAAGTCATTTCACTTCAGCAAGGAGTTTGGTCAATTAAAGTCAGTATATTTCCGTCGTTTTAACATGAATATTACATTTGTGCGCATTTCATAAATGAAGCTAGATGAAATAATTTCAAAGTTAAAATTATTTAACTCGTTTAATAAATTGCTTTATAAATGCGCTCTAATGTATGAGCCTAACTGACAGAGCACTCGTGTACGATCCTCACTGACCGAGCACTCGTTTATTAATTCTACTGACATTAGATATTTATAACATCCACCAGTCTGTTTGGAGTCTTAGACCCAATCTTTCGCGTATAAATGAGTTAACTAGCGTCTGCACTGTTTCTTTAAAGTTTTATTTAAAATAAGAATATTTTTGAGAGTGATATACTAGTCTACCATGCCGTTGATCTACCTGTACATATGCGGTTCACAATTTTAGTATATATTTTCGATATGTAACTATCTAGCCTTGACATCATAACCTTTTTTTCTTGAGTCAACACTTCATATTCTTAGTCAGACCGGTCACATATATGCTCATTAACATTTTGCTGACAAATTAAACTTACTCTTTGATTCGAATGTTAAGATAACCGGTAAAGATCAGCTATAAATGGATCAGATGTATATTGTTACTAGCATTAGACTTTATTTATATGTAAGATAAAAATGTAGTGTTATTATAAAACTTGACAAACCATCCTTGTTTCCAAAAGACCACCACCACCACTACGACTACGACAGAAAGGCCTATCAAGTATGAAGATGACCCAAGGAACGTTGCCCTAATTGTGCTGCTGGCGGTGGCGGTATTGGCGATACTTGTTTTAATCACGTGTCTATTCTTCCGATACGTGGAAGGTATGAGTGAACTGGAGTGGTACCGGTGCTGCCGATGTAGTAAGAAGGGCCGCTGGATCGGTTTTAAGGGATGCTGTAGGAGAGGATGTAGATTATGGGCCAAGTATGTATGTCTTAGGTAGAACTTAAAGAATTTAGACTATCACCTGGTTGACAACAAGTTCTATCTATATCTGTATCTATAGAAGTCTCTCTCTCTCACTGTATATATATATATATATATATATATATATATATATATATATATATATATATATATATATATATATATATATATATATATATATATATATATATATATAATGATAAGAAAACTATGTTGTTGTTTAGATATTTTCTATCATAACCTTCTTCTCGTGTCTAGTTACGAGAAGGAAAAAGTTCAGCATTCATAAGAATAAGGTGTCACTTATGATGGTGTAGATACGGTTACATCTTTTTATGGGGAAGCTTTGGCTACGAGAAGGTACCAAGAATCTGTAAGAAATAGACATGACACTCTTCTGAGCTTGGAGTCCCACTTTATATATATATATATATATATATATATATATATATATATATATATATATATATATATATATATATATATATATATATATATATATATATATATATATATATATATATATATTCTAAAGATACAACATGTAAATTTATTTATGTTGAAACCACATACAATACATATTACAATACTTATTAAATTTTCTTCCACAATCTCCTATTTCATTTGTCCATTCATTTTTCTGCATTTTTGAATACAAGTGATGTAAATATTCAAAGAGCCTTAAATTCAATAACTGTAATAAATGTATTTTTTTTATTTAATGTAAGGTAACGACCTGAAAAAGATCTGTGAGTGTTATACTTATTATTTAAAGAATATATATTTATTCTCAATTAAATTATAATATGAAGCTAGTAATTATTTCAAACAAATACTAATGAACATCGAAGCTGTAAAATATTTCATTGCATTATGATTGTGGAAGAAGGAAACTCAATAATATTATATTATAAATACAATGAACATCAATTCAGTAAAATATTAAATCAGTAAAATATTTCATAAAATCATAAAATTTCATTAAATCAGTAAAATATTTCATAGTAGAAAAGAGAACTCACTATTACATTATATTGATGAATTAAAAATAATTCAGAAGGATATTACAACTTACTATAAAATCTGTAACTTTCAAAAGCGAGTATAAAGCATAATTTTCTTACCTGTAAAAAATAGACATGACACTCTTCTGAGCTTGGAATGGTACTGAGACCAAAGCAGCTCAAAGACTTTTTTATATTCTGGAAGCTGCTTCATCCAAGGACAGAGGGTCTGTCTAATGAATTATGCCTATGTTCTAAAAAATCACGCGTGCTTCTTGCGTGCTAGTCAAGGACAGCTTTAACTTTATATAAAGTTTTAGAGAGAAAGCGTGGTCAGTATTTTTCCTAAGTGAATGACCTTCTGAATCATACATTGTCTATAACCTCCCTTAATTGTAAGTAGTCATTCACATTCCGAACTTTTACACTCAATTAATTCTCTAGACTGATTGTCAATTACTTTGTTCCCAGCATCACAACGCAATTTAATAAGGTTTTATTGACCGAACCGCGAGATAAGACGACACTCGTGGCTTTTATCTGTAGTTGAACTATCGAACTCGGCTGTTAATTAGTTTTTTTTTCATTACCAAGTCAATCTGAGGAAACAAAAATAATGTTTAATCTAAATTCATTTCAATGTCCTATTATATTCAGGATATGAATTATTGATTGGGCCACGCTTCTTTTACAATCTAAATCAACATCATAGCACTCTCTTAAATTTTTGCAGGTTTTTGTATTTCAATAACTTATAAATTTCAATATATTATACACAATATACTGTTATCATTTCTTTCTTTTAATATTGATATCTTGACATATATATATATATATATATATATATATATATATATATATATATATATATATATATATATATATATATATATATATATATATATATATGTGTGTGTGTGTGTATGAGTGTGCGTACGTGCGTGTATGTATGTGCGTGTGCGATGTTATTAAAATACTGTGAGAAAGGAAGCTAGATAACTCGTACCAGTGACGGAGTTAAGAATTTAACGCACAACTGCAAAGGTTTGAAGCGAACTTATTATCGCCATGTTCTGCAAACCGTATCGTCATATTTTACAGTATTACATATAAATAAATCGTTATCCTCTCTAAATAAAAAATATGAACTTAATTAATTTCACTCACATATTTTAAAATTTTAATTTAAATTTCAATCATTAGTATCTTACGATACTCTCTCAATTTTAAGTACGTTACTACATTATAATGCTTTACGTTGTAAGTAAAAACGATGCACATAATTATTTCACTGGTTCGACCCTTACCATACTATGTTGACAGTTTTATTTTGATCTAAGTTAATAGAGAATATATTCGTTTCCTCGTCATTATCGAATATATTTCGTAGAATGATCTCCTCTCCAAGTGATACATTAACGAATGGCGCAGCCACAAGTAAAACAAAATATCGTTGTTGGTACTGCAAGACGAAATATATCCAGTATTTACACAAGAAATGAAAATGTTCTTTTTATTAAGCACAAGATAAAATTCATTTTTTAGCCCCCTACCAACCCACAGCGGGATTGGAATGACCTAATATTTCGCAGTAAATTACAATTGGTTCATTTGCAAACTGTTCAGTCGTTTGTGACCACAAAGCAATTTTTGATTAAACAATTAATCAGAGCAAGTTAATCGAGAAAATAACCTTCAAAAAGGCGCAAACGGTGTCGAGACTGATTTTTCAGTAAAAATTAATTGGCATGTTTATTCTGTATATTTTTTGTAGCTCATCAAATTCACTTATATTGCTGCTGCGGCTATAACTTGGGTCAGAACAGACAAGCAAACGTGCCATGACATGGTGGAAATATGATATTTTCATACGTGAGAATATAAGAATATACTTGTCACATGCGAATATAGGAATGAAAAACAATACGAACCTTATCTCGCCAATAAATGTATATATTTCACACTTAAGTTTACAATATATATATATATATATATATATATATATATATATATATATATATATATATATATATATATATAATGATAATAATACTACGACTACTACTACTACTACTACTACTACTACTACTAATAATAGTAATAATAATAATAATAATAATAATAATAATAATAATAATAATAATAATAATAATAATAATAATAATAATAATAAAACTGAAGGAACTACATATAAATTAAATTCGAAAAACTTGGAGTTCCGAAAATTGATTTAAATATGACAACCTGTAATTATTGAATTTCTTATGTTGAAAGGAATAACGTAAAACAAGATACATGGTAAGGTTTAAGAAACTCCATTATATACTATTGTTCAATTAGAGTATGCGTTATATTTACACTTGACCGTATTGACATTAAAGATATTAGCACCATCAATGTTGTAAAATGATATATCACTGTTTTATTACATTGCCCTGATATATATATATATATATATATATATATATATATATATATATATATATATATATATATATATATATATATATATATATATATATGATAAAATAGAGACAGTCATACATACAATTATAGTGTTATAAAAGATATACTATTTAACAATTGAAAAGAAAATTATACAATTTTATATAATACATTGGTATTAAGGCCATTAGGATACAAAGTATCTAATTTATAAACCCAGTAAGTTTCTTTTATGAGTCTATTCATATCTCCATGCACAATATCTATTGGCATGAAAGAAAATCGAGTAGACAGTGATTATTGTTGTTAAAATGTGTAGAAATATTAGACAAAAACTGAGGATCTTTATAATTTTTAATATGAAAGAGATGATTATTCATTCGTTTAAAAATTTGTTGAAGTGTTTGTCCAACATATTGCATATTACATTTTTTACAGGTTATCAAATAAACCACGTTAGTTGATACGCAGTGAGTGTTATTACGTAGGGAAAATGTCTCTCTTGAGTTAGCGCTACTAAAATAACAACTTTCTCTTATGTTTGCACATTGAGAGCATCGGTGTCTATTACATTTAGATGACGAGAATTGTCTTTTTTTATTATTTTCTGTATGTTTAGTTCTAATTCAAAAATCTTGCAAAATCTTGGGTCTCCTATAATCAAGAATAGTTTTATTGTTGTAAAGGGATTTTACGCTGTTTTTATTTGATAATTTTAGGAGACTAATATTTATTAATTATAAGACCTATATCAGGTAATGAAGGATTGTATTCTATTGTAAAAGGTACCATATTTTTTCTCCATTGTACAATTTGCTGTTGAGTAAGATTACGGGTATTGTTCAGCGCAGAATGAACGATATGTATTGGATAATTTCTGTCTTGGAAATATGTTATTAAACCATTCAACGAATGTTGTAATTGACAATCATCTAAAATAATGCGTCGGTATCGTTTAGCCTGGCTATATGGTATACCGTTTTTACATGACATTGGATGGCATGAAGAATATTCCACATACTGGTGGATTCATGCCAATAGATATTGTTCATGGAGACATGAATAAACATATAAAAGAAACTTATTGGATTCTTAAATTAGATTGTTTCCTAAGGGCCTTAAT
>JAEAOA010000360.1:225000-302500 GCA_016746295.1 Potamilus streckersoni | reverse complement strand
AATTTGCCAGTAAGACTTTTATTCCAATGAGTAAATTTAAAGATTTGGCCCTAGCAAGTGCGGTAGTATTTTTTTTTTCGAGCTGTATATGGCATAGAGTGTAGCTGTTCATTTTAACCTAGAAAAAGGGCATCACTTACATGCTCAGAAACGTTGTTGCTCAATAAAAATATAACTTGCACACATGGTCCCCACCCACATTATTTACTGCCTGTAGGAGAAAGGGTAATGACTCTGCATTCAAACAAAAGGTATCTTTGCATCCTGGCTGAAAGTAACTTTGCATTCTGGGCAAGGCAATTTGTCATTCCGGCCAATGGAAACTTTGCATTTTGGTCCAATTTAATTTGGCAATCCGGCAAAAGTTAACATTGAATCTTGGTCGAAAATAATTTTATATTCTGACCGGCAATTATTTTTGTATTATGGCCAAAGGTATCTTTGTATTCTGACATAAGGAAACTTTGCATTATGTTTTTTTTTCATTTTGATTTATTTTCTAGCTGAAGATATTGCTTAAACTAATTCACGTCATTTATTCTAAAAGTTCTCGTATTACTTTAAGTAATATGGTCTTATTATTCGAAAGGTTATTGTATTGTTTCAGCATATTTGTTACTAGGCAAAACACTGATGTAAACGTTTGCAACCAAACATGAATCCATTCATTCAAAATTATTACAAAAGCTCGTACAGAAATAAATAAATAAAAATAAAACAATCAATAATTCACGAACTTGAATTGAAACGATTTGCACCCTTAGATAAACCAGTTAGATATTGATGTTTCATTGGATGTGTTGATTTGTTAGGTATTAATTACCATGGTTCCTATTTACATATATAATTATAAATAAGCATTGCTTTTCAGAAAAAGAATTTTGTGTCAGAACAATTACGACAAAATTATTCTCCAGAATTGTATCAACTTCAATAACTCATAATTGCTGAGCTGACGATTTATCGACAAGGTAAATTACATGAATTCGACAAGTGTGCTATAAATATGCATACAATCTCTTAAATTTACGAATATTACCTACATTAAGGTGTAGTTACTCCGACAAAGTATGAAGAAATCGACTAAAGAAGTCGCATTAGTCGTTTAAAGTCATATTTTCCCGACTTTATCCATGCTAAATTTATGAAGGTCTCATCTGCACTTAAAGAAAAGTTAAAACATAAATATTAACATTTTCAGTAATTTCGATTTTTAGTAACTTTGTACAGACAAAATGTATGATTAAACAAAATTTAATTAATAACTAGCTATGTTTGATCAACACACCTTCATAATGACATGGGTCTGATCTCTTATAGTTCAGTACTCGAGTATGGATTTCATTTTTCTACTTTGTTGGATTTGGAACCAACGGACAAAATGTAGCACGTGTGTTCATTGCAAAATTATCTATGAATATCCATATTGTTACTCAACAATTTTGCTATTTATATTTTATTCACCACAAAATATGCAAATAACAAACAATAGTGACGTGGGCAAAGTAAAGCAAAGAAAAGCGAAATGATTGTTGTATGCTGAAATACAACCAACTGCAAAAATGTTCATACAGAGAGTACTTAATGTTCTAGAAACTTTTGCACAGTCACCAGAAGCAAGGATTCAATGGCAAAGATAAACATAATTTAGTATAAAACCGAAACATATGGTAAATGCAAAATGTTTTAAAATACACTTTTTTTAAAAAAAAAAATTAAACCGCGTGGAAGATAGCAAGCTAAAAATCGTTTTCAAGAACACAAAAAGGATTGGAAAAAAGAAAACAAAACAAAAATGAGAGAAACGGGGAAAGAAATTCAGGTAAGTAAGCAAAAAGGAAAGAATACAAATTCTGAATGAAAATATTAAGCAATTAAGCAATATCCGAATTAAAACAAAAAGACAACTTATGTTGATGTACACAATAACGTAACACTTATTTCTGAAGACGATAACGGAATACAAAGGCTTATTTCTGAAGATTGTAACTGGAAACAAAAGCTTATTTCCGATGACTCTTTCAGTACAAAACGGCATTCTTCTGACTGTAGCTAGATATGAAGGGTTATATGTGAGGACTGTGGCTGGACATAAAAGTTTATTTCTGGAAACTGCAGCTGGACATAAAAGTTTATTTCTGGAATTCGAGGCTGAACAGAAAAGCTTATTTCCAAAGATTGTTGCTAGATACAAAATATTGTAGTTGGACAAAAGGCTTATTTCCAAAGATTGAAGCTGGACACAAAAGCTTATTTCGGAACTTTGTAGAAATACATTAGAGATGTTCTTATTTGCAAAAGCTTTGTTCAAGGAGAATCAACCATCCAGGACCTGAAACGAACATCATAATGAAATGATATGAGGCACAGGTAAAAAGTATTGTTTTTTGGAATCATATATTTATGTAAAATTTCCGTAGATACTTTACCAAAAAAAAACTGCTGAAGTCAGAAAACATTTACAAAGAAAGCTAACTTACACGTATATATGCAGCTGATGAGGCTTTTTCAGTAATTAAAATATTTTAATAGTATCATTCAAATTTGTTTTTGTAGAAAATATAAAACTATGTATGGCACGTTATACCTAAATTTTGAATTCGACGTGTGATGAATGCAGCATTTGGTATATTGTATTGCTTGTTTTAGATTTAGATTTAGAGAGAGAGAGAGAGAGAGAGAGAGAGAGAGAGAGAGAGAGAGAGAGAGAGAGAGAGAGAGAGAGAGAGACCTCCTGGGTTGTCTGATTTGGAATGTGGTGACTTCTCTTTCGTCTTCAGGAATCGGGCTTGGCGTACCTCTGTGATTCGTTGCGGGGAATTCATACTGCGGCTGACTTATGGAGTCGTAGGGCTGTGGGGATACACTGTTTCTCTTAGGACGTGTTCCTCTTGAACTCGCAATAACTACTCTATGCCGGGATAAAGTTTCCTTAGAATCCTCTCTATCAGGTGTAGTCACAATCGGACTTGCGGGTTGAATGTACGACAATGAAGGGTTGCTTTCTCTGTCAACGATGGGAATGTTATCCTCATGATCTATCATTTCAAATGTGGTTGGGTGACCTAAACATAATGACAAAAAGTAAAGCTTTACGCATAGACAATTAAGTCATTCCTTCTTTCGTTATTCCAGTCCGTGGGGGTGGGTCGGTATGGATAGGGTTTTCTAAAGTAGAAATAAAAAATAATTACCATCAGGCAGATATCTATTCTGCCCATGCATGTTTCCGCGCAGAAATGTTAATATTAGTGAGCGAATCTAACAAGTTTTTTTTTTTTTAAAATAAAAACATTTTGATCTCACGTGTATTATTTCTTTTTTTTTCTTTATTTGTCAAGGAATATTTTTGAGGGAAAAATAATTATGTTTTACGTTTTTCGTTTTAGGTTAATTTTATAACACAGATGGATACAAATTATAGAATTTTCTTATTGTTTTAATTCCTGAGAACGTTTTGTTTATCTTTTGGGATAGACCCAAAAAGATAGCTTTGGACGCTAAATACTCCATATCCACTCAACAAAACATGAATCAAAAAGAGGCAAAAGAACAATTTAGACTTTAGAAGTTATTTTTGTCCATATTTCTGAGTAAAGGGTTCCATTATCTTCAACATGATTGTATGCACCCTAAAATTTGCTTTACCAGGATAGGTGTAAATTCGAATGGAAGAAAATAATAAATACGAGCTTACAGAATACTGCATAGTTTACCAGAATACAGGTGTTAATTTAACCTTAAAATTTCAAAAAGATCGTTTTTAAAATTCTAACTAGTAAGGAAATTCTAGCTTGTAAGACAATTATTGTTTAGCCTTTCGTCATATAAAATGTTTAATATCAGAAAATTAAGATGACCTTCGTCGCTTTACCTCAGACTTTCAAGTTGTTTTGCATTGTAATGTTATAAAAAAGTAGAGAACGGGGTAATGTAAGCAAAACACTTTTTACTTTGGAAGTATCTGCTTCATACTTCCTAAGATGAATATACAGACATGCACAAGGAGTTCTGCATGCTATAATGTCTAACACAGTGATTCCAAACAAACAGTTTTCTTGAGCATCAAAGACGCATTAATATAGGTAACAGGAACCTAATTGATATGCTTATTTAGTAATGGATTAAGTCGTAGTGCCAGCAAATCCACCTAAGGTAATGGTTAATGGAAAACTTAGCAAGGAATGATGGAGAAAAGAACAGACAGATGAACAGATGGATAAACAGAAGACATAACAAAGAAAAATCCTTTCACATTTAGTGTAGGTCATACAAAAACAAGATGTGTTCTCTGAATGCAACTGAAACATTGAATTGGCCTTCAGATAAACGACAGATACGATACCAATACGCTAAATTGGCCATAAAGCTAACGAGAAAGATATGAAAACTTTAATTCATCATAAGGTTAACGAGAAAGATGATATGAAAACTTTAATTCACCATAAGGTTAACGAGAAAAATGATATGAAAACTTTAATTCACCATAAGGTTAAAGAGAAAGATGATATAAAAACTTTAATTCACCTTAAGGTAAACGAGAAAAGGACTGGATGCAGCCCCAAATTGTAAAATGAAACGGTTTTAAAAATAACTGGCTTCAAAGCGTAACACTGCAAACAAGCAGATAGTGTTATAAGATTGACAAAGTTGCACACAAATGGTTTCACTACGTAACAGAAGAAACAAGTTTTGCTTGATTATGGGTTTGAAACAACCGTTTCGTGAATTGTTGCCGATTGAAATCCTCTTAAGTGCGCAAATAATGCAACTAATGTTTCTGTACTTAAAAAATGACAATACATCACAACATTCAATTTCACTCCTGATTGTTGAACATTTCTATCATTAAACCTTTCACAGCTGAAGGAGTAAGCCTTTCAAAGTTTTACCAGTAAGCCTTTCATGACTGTATCAGTAAGTCTTTAACTCTTGTGTTAGTCTATTATGGCTGCATTAGTAAGACTTTCACAGTTGTATCAGTAAGCCTTTCATGGTAGTATCAATAAGCCTTTCGCTGTTCTATGTCTTTTGGATGTATCAGTAAGAATTTCAGTTTTATCGGTAAGCCTATCACAGTTGTATTAATAAGCCATTAATGGCTGTACCAGTAAGCCTTTCACAGTTGTATCAATAAGCCTTTCATGGCTGTATCAGTAAACCTTTCACAGTTGTATCAGTAATCCTTTCACAGATGCATCAGTAAGCCTTTCATGACCGTATCAGTTAACCTTTCACAGTTGTATCAATAAGCCTTTCATGGCTGTATCAGTAAGCCTTTCACATTGGTATATGTAGGCCTTTCACAGTTGTATCAGAAAGCCTTTCACAGGTGTATCAGCAAGAATGTCATGGCTGTATCAGTAAGCCTTTCGCAGTTGTATCAATGAGCCTTTCGTGGCCTGTATCAGTAAGCCTTTCATGGCTGTATCATTATGCCCTTCACAGTTGCATCAGTAAGACTTTCACAGTTGTTTCAGTAAGACTTTCATTGCTGTATCAGTAAGCCTTTCGCAATTTTATCAATGAGACTTTCATGGCTGTATCAGTATGCCTTTCACTGTTGTATCAGTAAGCCTTTCACAGTTGTATCAATAAGACTTTCATTGCTGTATTAGTAAAAATTTCACAGTTGTATTAATAAGCCTTTCATGCTTGTATCAGCAATATTTTCTGAGTTGTATCAGTAAGCCTTTCATGGCTGTATCAGTAAATATTTCAGAGTTGTATCAATAAAACTTTCATGGCTGTATCAGTAAGCCTTTCATGGCTGTATCAGTAAGCCTTTCACAGTTGTATCAGAAAGCCTTTCACAGCTGTATCAATAAGACTTCCATATCTGCATAAGTATGAATTTCTCAGCTGTATCAATAAGCTTTCATGGCTGTATCAGCAAGCCTTTCTGAGTTGTATCAGTAAGACTTTCATGGCTGTATCAGTAAATATTTCAGAGTTGTATCAATAAAACTTTCATGGCTGTATCAGTAAGCCTTTCATGGCTGTATCAGTAAGCCTTTCACAGTTGTATCAGTAAGTCTTTCACAGCTGTATCAATAAGACTTTCATGGCTGCATCAGTAAGAATTTTACAGTTGTATCAATAAGCTTTTATGGCTGTATCGGCAAGCCTTTCTGAGTTGTATCGGTAAGCCTTTCATGGCTATATCTGTAAACATTTCAGAGTTGTATCAATACAACTTTCATGGCTGTATCAGTAAACATTTCATGGCTGTATCAGTAAGTTTTTCACAGTTGTATCAGTAAGCTTCTAACGGTTGTATCTGTAATACTTTCACAGTTATATCAGTAAGATTTTCATGGCTGTATCTGCAAGCCTTTCACAGTTGTATCAATAAGCCTTTCATGCCTGTATCAGTAAGCCTTTCATGGTTGTATCGGTAAGCCTTTCACAGTTTTATCTGTAAGCATTTCCCAGTTGTATCAGTAATCTTTTCACAGTTGTATCAATAATACTTTCATGGCTGTATCAGTAATCCTTTCACAGTTGTATCGATAAGCTTTTCATGGCTGTATCAGTAAGTCTTTTATGGCTATATCAGTAAACCTGTCTCAGTTGTATCAGTAAGCCTTTCACAGTTGTATAAATAATCCTTTCACAGTTGTATCAGCAAGCCTTTCTGTAAGTCTTTCACAGTTGTATAAATAAGCCTTTTACTGTTATATCAGTACGCCTTCATCAGTTGTATCAGTAAGCCTGTCATGGATGTATCAGTAAGCCTTTCATGTCTGTATAAAAAGCCTTTCACAACTGTATCATTAAGTCTTTGACATATGTACCTGTAAGCCTTTCACAGATGTATCAATAAGCCTTTCATACCTGTATCAATAAGCATTTCACAATTAATCAGTAAGTCTTGCACGGTTGTATCGGTAAGCCTTTTTCTGTTGCATCAGTCTATATGGCTGCATCAATAAGCCATTTACCGTTGTATCAGTCTTTCATGGTTGTATCTGTAAGTCTTTCACATTTGTATCAGTTTCACAGTTGTATCTGTAAATCTTTCACATTTGTATCAGTAAGCAGTTTACAGTTGTATCAGTAAGCCTTTCGTGGCTGCATTAATAAGCATTTCACTATTGGATCAGTCTTTATTGACTGTGTCAGTAAGCCTTTCACAGTTGTCTCAGTAAGTCTCTTATGTTTGTATCAGTAAGACTTTCACAGCTGAATCAGCAAGCCGTTAACCTTTGCATCGCATCAATAAGCCTTTCAAATTCTAATACAACAAGCAACACAAAATATGACCGAAAACACAGAATTAGTCCTATGTCAAATTGCTCATTATGTATACCGAATAATATCTAGATAATAACCTATGTAAAAATATTAGGGAGGGTCCATTTTAAGAAAATATTCCACGCTATCAATAACTGTCTTGAATATTATACATTATGTTGTCTGCTTCTAGAAATTGGCTAATTACGCGGTTTGATAAATATCTGGATAATACTGGCTCCATGCAATCAATAAAACATGACTAAAATATGATGAAGCTATAAACTGGGAAGTAAATTCAAATATCAGAATGACTAGTTTGATTGCAATATTATCGATTTCGCTTGAGGTCTTGACAGACAATATGAATGACTATCGATATCGTTTAGGTTTTGATGGAAGATAGGAATGATATTATCGATTGGGTTTGATGCCTTGCTGGGCGATAGAAATTTTCATATCGATTTCGTTTGAGGTCTTGATAGGTGATATGAGTGATATTTGTTGGTTAGAGACCTTGATGGGCGATATGAGTGATATTTATCGATTGGGTTAGAGACCGTGATGAGTGATATGTGCGATTTGTTTTGATTGGGTTAGAGACCTTGATGGGCGATGTGCTAAAAGATACAACGTGGTTCTTTTGTTCAGGCTGTTGGTTAAGGACACATACAGGTATAGATACTTTGTCAGTAATTGGTGAAGAAGAAGATGTGCCCCAAGAACAATTGGGAGGGTTTTCACGCTTGTAGGCCGTTAATGGCTGATTCACACTTTCTGTTATGGCAGGCCTATCCACAGGGCATATTCTTGTAGTCTGAATGGCTTTCCTGGTATTTTGATTTGTAAATGATGCTGACCAAGCGGGGGCTCCGAGTGGCATCTCACCTTTGTCTGCGTGGGTTTGAGTCTCAGCCTCAGCTAACGTGGGTGCTTGAGAAAGCCTTCCAGTAGCTTCGCGTTGGTTGGTGATTCTTCCCGGAGTTTTTCAGGGTAATTCCTCCACAAAATATACTGGTCGCCATGTATAGCCTATCTTGTGCTGCAAATGGCGTTGTACCTACAACAGCAACTGACCAAACGTATCTAACTAGTCGAAGATATTAACATTTGTTCATTATGGAGCCATCGATTGCAATTAAGGACACAGTAACAGAGAGCAAAGGTTCGATTCATATTTTATTCAAGAGGTTGTAAAACATTTCGCGTGTGTGTGTGATGGCAGACATATAACGGAAATGTTTCCTTTCATACCATCTCCTAGAAAACGACCAAAACGTAATGAGGTAAACGGCATTTTTGTGTATATATATATATATATATATATATATATATATATATATATATATATATATATATATATATATATATATATATATATATATATATTAATTCTGAATAATTATTATTGTTTGGTGGTTGGGAGAATTCAAAAATTAATTGTGTGCGACGACTCGCTGATAATTTTTAAATACTCAAGAAGCGTGCCATGGTCTGTCAACGATATTTCTCTGACGTTTGAAAGTTTTGGCTTAATATGAGGTTTATGTAGTTATTGATGAAAGTAAAGTATCGATTGTAATGACTGCCTCTAAGAATATCATCAAGTTTGCTTTGTTTGTATAAGATGTCCAGTCATTCTCTAAATATATACCATCTGTTTTCGCATTTCTTCAAGGAAGATAACGTATTGGACAATTTCCGTAATGTTGTTGTTGTTGGTTTTAACGCCATTTTTCAGCACACGATAGGCTATACATGGCGACCAGTATTAATGGTGGAGGAAAAAACCGACTCGAACCCACGCAGGCAGAAGTGAGATGGCAGTGACCCGTAACGGACGGAGCTTTTGACCAATTGTAGTCCCCTGTAATGTTGAGGCAAATTGCATGAGAGAGAGAGAGAGAGAGAGAGAGAGAGAGAGAGAGAGAGAGAGAGAGAGAGAGAGAGAGAGAGAGAGAGAGAGAGAGAGAGACAGACAGAGAGAGAGAGAGAGAGAGAGAGAGAGAGAGAGAGAGAGAGAGAGAGAGAGAGAGAGAGAGAGAGAGAGAGAGAGAGAGAGAGAGGGGTACCATGAAGGGATTCTTTCCTCTGCTTCTGCATGGGAAATGTTCGATTCTTGTATAATTTGGGAATAAACAGCCTGCGTGCATTCCACCTATAAGCAGAATCAAAACAAATTTAATAAATCACGTTTGACACAATACAGACCTGTGTTCACAACATGCCGTTCAAATAAATGCAAAGAAGTTTTCATGACGTGTTTTCCTTTATAATTATCCTTTTATTAGATTGTTTATATATTGTTACTGATTATCAATGATGCTACCTTTATGTTACAAAGAATTACACAAATCTAGCACTGTAGTACTGCTTTTTTTAGACCTTCTTTCCTTACATCCGTTATTTGTCTACGACCTAAAAAAGCCCAAACTACTCTAAAACGTAACCATAATCAATTGGTTGGCCTACCTCGACGTTTAGATTCTCTGTAGAATATAATTGTTATTGATAGCGGCATCTATAACATCCGTTCTATGTTAATCCAAGGATTAACTTAACTTGATGGATATTGATTATTTATAAACAGCTGGTTTCTATCTGGACCAAAAGGTATTTTGTTTCAATGTTTTGCTGAGAAAATATCACTTAAATTTTTGTCTTATCTTAAATAGATGTTTATCTCATGCATTATAGATACTTGAGAAAAAATAATATTGCTTGAAGTACCCTCTATCATCAGATAATGAATCGTCATATCTACCCCAATCCTCTCCAGTTTATAGTCTCCATATTAAAGTGTTGCATACTTTGTGCAAACTCCTCACTATGTAAATCATTGACAGACTGCATCACTGTTTTAATTACTATGGATGACTGTTTATTAACGAAAACAGTCTTACTCTGCAAAGAAGCCTTTAGTTTTACTCTTTTGTAATATATTTGAGGTCACCTGTTACCTTATTTGGAAAAGCCGACATTTACACATTTGCAAAATCTGAGAAAAAAGTAATGCTAAAAGTTCATTAACATTTTGATTTTGCCTCTATGGATACCTCATTATGGTTTATTTTTTTTTCTAGGTCTGTTAAACTCTAATGTGCAAGATTTTAAATATAAAATTCAATAAAATGTGCAGCGCTACGTTTGTTCAAGTCCATTACAATTTTAAAAATTGAAGAAATAAAGGACGTATTGTACTTCTGTGATTTCAGGGCTAAAGTTAACTTCCCAAAAATTCATTAAAGGTCCCACAGCAGCTCAAAGGTGTCGTAACATACGTTCCTCGCCTACACATGAAATTCTCTGGTTGACAGGTCCATCTCACTGCCATCCAAATTGCTTTAAACCACCTTCCCGATCATAATCACCGTTTTATTGCCGTTAAGATAAAGGCTAGAGGAGGGTTGATGAGTCGATAAGTATGATTTACAGTGCAAAAAAGCAAATTTAAATGATCAAGAAGATTCTAGGGATTACTCACCAACGTACATAGCAACCTATGCTGGGTATACTCACCAAGATACACACCATGCATACTCCCCAACTTACAGCAACCTATTGCATACTCACCAACTTACAGCAACCTATTGTATACTCACCCACTTACAGCAACCTATGATGGGTATACTCACCAAGATACACACCATGCATATTCACCAACTTACAGCAACCTATTGTATAATCACCCACTTACAGCAACCTATGATGGGTATACTCAACCACGTACAGCAACCTAAGGTAGGTATATTCAACCACGTACAGAGTAACCTATGATAGGTATACTCAACCACGTACAGAGCAACCTATGGTAGGTATACTCAACCACGTACAGAGCAACCTATGGTAGGTATACTCAACCACGTAAAGAGCAACCTATTGCATACTCACCCATTTACAGCAACCAATGATGGGTATACTCAACCACCTACAGAGCAACCTATTGCATACTCACCCACTTACAGCAACCTATGGTAGGTATCCTCAACAACATACAGAGCAACCTATTGCATACTCACCCACGTACAGCAACAACCTATGGTGGGTATACTCAACCACGTACAGAGAAACCTATTGTATACTCAGCCACTTACAGAGAAATCTGTGGTGGTATATTTAACCACGTATAGAGAAACTAATGGCATGCTCACCAATTTGAATATCAGCCTATAGTAGGTGTTTTCACCAATGTACACAGCAACCTATCTTATACTCACCGGCGTACAGGGCAACTTATATTATGCTCACCCTCAACCCATCGTATACTCAACCATGTCCACGGTAACTTATGGTATTCTCACCGGCGTACAGGGTAACCTATATTATACCCACCTACCTACCCATCAACACATGGTATACTCAACCAAGTTTAGAGCTACCTATGGCATACTCACCGGCGTACACAGCAACCTATTGTATACTTACCCACGCACACAGCAGCAGCTCTCCTTACAACTGCAGCTCTTCGAGTGTTTAAAGCAAATGTAGAACATGTAGGCTGAGAGGAAGATCAGACTCACAAATGCCGTAACTGTTGGGACAAGCCAGATCATATTTGTATAGGACTCGGTGAATAACAATGTCCGGTCGGTTGTTGTGGTAACGGTTGTCGTGGAAACAGGAACCTTAACTAACACTGTAGCACTTCCAACATGACCTGCCGAATCTGTTGCAAGCGCCGTAAAAGACAGATCAGCCCCTACATAAAGAGGTGTGAGTGGTTTCAATACGTACATCGACCCGTCATTAGTGATCATAAAGTAAATATCCGTCAACATACTCTGGTCCAGGCTGTATGTGATGACGTCACCGGTGTTGGTGTCACGATCAGTTGCTGTTAGGGTGAATGTAAGTGTCCCTACTGCAGTTGAGGCAGCCACATAAAATGTGTAGGAACTCAACTGGAAAGAAGGTAGGTTGTCATTGACTAAAGCAACAAATATATTAAGCCTCATTTTAGCTGATAGTCCACCTTTATCTTCAACAGTGACATTACACCTGACGTCAGATGGAGTTCCAGTGGTGTGAAGGTCATAGACGCCTTTAAAGGACAATTGCCCGGTTGTTGAAGCCATAGTAAAATAATCTGTGTAGACACCGCAATCCAAACCATAAGCCAGGATTTCGGACGCGTCGACATCTATCGCTAGAGTACTCACGTCAAGGAACACGTAGTTACTCTATAATTAAATAAATAAATAAATAAATAAATAAATAAATAAGGCGATAAATGCGCGTGAATGTAATCAAGTATTAAATTTAGTCAATTTACAATCAAATTCTCCACCGAGTTTTTTTTTTTATTCTATTCTAACAGTTTATGTGTTAGCGTAAAGAAATGTGCATATAATGTTTGATTCGTTAACGGATATTTATTACTACATAAATCACAAGGCGAAATAATTTATTAATACGGCTATTTATACTTACACTAATACAGTTATTTGCTTAATAAATATAGTGGAGCTATTTAAACCATGATAACATCGCAGAGGAGTGATGTAATGCATCAGAAAGTATGATAAATGCAAAGCTTTTATAATTCGAACTATGCGAAAGTCTTTGAAAAACACCCTGAGGCTGTCGAATGAAACGCAATGACGTAACTGAACAAACGAAATTCTTATTGGCACGACTTAACGCAGACACCACCAATCGAATTTAACGTCTTAACTTTATCTTCCAAGTTATTAAATCGCTATTTCCAAGTTATTAATAAAATGTATTTGTTGCAGATACACAATTTTCCTTGCAGCTTAAATTATATTTTACGAAAACAAAATCATTGCTGCTGTTAAAAAATGCTGAAGGAACAAAGGTTCTCTTAAGAAATGGAGGACACTTATAAGTCCGAATATTGGCATCAGTTTCATGTATATATTCCTAATTTATCATGACAATGTAAACTATCCATGTCATAACTTCACGTGAAATTGACACTTTTTCATACCGGTGGTTTTGAATAGATTTTTGTGCTTGAAAAGAACCAAACAATTTAAAAGCTGAATGAAGTTCTTTTAGGAAGCCTTATCCCTGAACCTTCTATGGAAACTTTATTTCCTATCCTAAAATTAACGATGAAAACGTCACTTTTCTTTAGTGCAGGAAATTGATAAACATGAATATATATGAATTACTCAGATTGCTCTTAAAGTCCAGGCAAAGCCCTTGTTTATATAAGAAAATAAAAATTATGTTTTGTTAAAAATACTTTAGATGTTTTCGTCATTACAAATCTTTCCAAAAAGACAGACATGTGTACAATGGATTTCACGACCAAACAACCTGATATAAAGAAAATATATAGTCGGTACACAGCCAAATTGAGAGATCTTACCGTGAGCCCTTCCTGTTGATAGACGTTATACTCAGAATACAGAAAGTATGGAGCCTCGTTTTCGTTTTTGATGACGATGGTAAGAGTCTTCTGGTCGTAATATTTATGATCACCCACTGTTATTGTTAGGGAAAGTGTCGACGTGCTAATAGTTTCGTAGTTTATTGTCTTGTATGCTGTTTTCAGTACACCCGCTGAAACAAACATTTGGACTGATGAAAAATTGCATACCAACCAACCTCCACTTAAATACCTACCTACTTTTCTACATACCGACCTACCAACCAACTTACCAACATACCTACCAGCATTCCTACCTATCTAGCTATATACATACGAAACATTACTGGTATATTGGAACTCTGATAAAGTACTGGCTTTACAAACCAACTAAAATTCACGACAGGAACGAGGTGATTCGTATATGCCTAGATAAAGATGCTATATACTTGACTATATGAGATATTTTACAAGTTATACTCTTACCTTCGATCTCTAAGTTATACCTTTTACCTATGATGCATATTATAAGTGGCACCTTTAACGGCAATCTATGTTATCAGTTATACCTTTAACGGCAATATATGTTATCAGTTATACCTTTAACGGCAATCTATGTTATCAGTTACACCTTTAACGGCAATATATGTTATCAGTTATACCTTTAACGGCAATCTATGTTATCAGTTACACCTTTAACGGCAATATATGTTATCAGTTATACCTTTAACGGCAATCTATGTTATCAGTTACACCTTTAACGGCAATATATGTTATCAGTTATACCTTTAACGGCAATCTATGTTATCAGTTACACATTTAACGGCAATATATGTTATCAGTTATACCTTTAACGGCAATCTATGTTATCAGTTACACCTTTAACGGCAATATATGTTATCAGTTATACCTTTAACGGCAATCTATGTTATCAGTTACACCTATAACGGCAATATATGTTATCAGTTATACCTTTAACGGCAATCTATGTTATCAGTTACACCTTTAACGGCAATATATGTTATCAGTTATACCTTTAACGGCAATCTATGTTATCAGTTACACCTTTAACGGCAATATATGTTATCAGTTATACATTTAACTGCAATCTATGTTATCAGTTACACCTTTAACGGCAATATATGTTATCAGTTATACCTTTAACGGCAATCTATGTTATCAGTTACACCTTTAACGGCAATATATGTTATCAGTTATACCTTTAACGGCAATCTATGTTATCAGTTACACCTTTAACGGCAATATATGTTATCAGTTATACCTTTAACGGCAATCTATGTTAGCAGTTACACCTTTAACGGCAATATATGTTATCAGTTATACCTTTAACGGCAATCTATGTTATCAGTTACACCTTTAACGGCAATATATGTTATCAGTTATACCTTTAACGGCAATCTATGTTATCAGTTACACCTTTAACGGCAATATATGTTATCAGTTATACCTTTAACGGCAATCTATGTTATCAGTTACACCTTTAACGGCAATATATGTTATCAGTTATATCTTTAACGGCAATCTATGTTATCAGTTACACCTTTAACGGCAATATATGTTATCAGTTATACCTTTAACGGCAATCTATGTTATCAGTTACACCTTTAACGGCAATATATGTTATCAGTTATACCTTTAACGGAAATCTATGTTATCAGTTACACCTTTAACGGCAATCTATGTTATCAGTTACACCTTTAACAGCAATATATGTTATCAGTTACACCTTTAACGGCAATATATGTTATCAGTTATACCTTTACCTAAGATGCATAATTTATACATTTACCTGAGATCTATACATTAAGTTTTACAAATATCTACGATCTATAAATTATAGATATAGAAACGATCGAAGTTATACGTTTGCTTACTATCCATGTTATAAGTTCTACCTATACCTATAATCTATGCCATATCCAACATTTACAAAACATTAGAAGTGTTTTGTACTGGCGCCAAAAATAATATGACCGCATGAAAGAGAGGATCACCGATTGAAATTGTATTAGCACGAAAGAGAGGACGACCTATTGAAATTAAATCAATATAGAAAAGCAGACAATTATACCAATTTGTGTATTATCGAAGAGATAGCGATCGAATTTATTATGATAAGTATGGAAAAAAAAATCCGAATGAAGACAGGACGACCAAATGAATTTAGATTAATATGGAAGAAAGGACGAACAAATGGACGACAAAATACAATTGTTTAAGTATGAAAATATATTAGACCGAATAAATTTGTACAAGTGTGGACGAGAGGATGAGGGTATGAATCTTTTCAAATACGGAACAATCGGAACATCTCTAACATCACTAAGCCATTTCCGTTGGGTCGGGAAAATAACATTGCAAGTAATTATTAGAACACACACACACACACACACACACACACACACACATACATACATACATATATATATATATATATATATATATATATATATATATATATATATATATATATATAAAGAATACAAATCATATGGCGAATAAGAACCCTTTCAAGCGTACTGGATCCATCAAGGGATCACATGTGTCATGGATTAATTAAAATACATGCAATAAGCTGACAACGAACAGTACGAAACTAGTAACTAGACTAAGCGCTTTCGACTCTTAATGAGTCTTTTTTAAAGGCAAATACAAAACATATATACGACAAACAAATAAACACAAAAACGTTGTGTTTGTAAACCTCTACATGGCTGTCTTCACATGTGCTAAAACTATGAATACAACCAGCTTGTATAGATTAGTTGCGGAAACTGAAAACGTATAATTCCCTAAAAGTCTACAAGCCAAAGCGATATCTATTTTTGCTTTTTGTACATATGTAACGCAGATTATATCCCGGATATTTGATTCTATACCTGTTATTCTTATTGTAAAAATTGAAGGATAATAAGAAGATTTAGAAAATGTTAAATTCTATTAGTGCATAGTTTTCATTTTCTAGTCTTCTTGGTTTAGACCGCTTGGTTTCAATGTTCTAAGGCGGTGTATCCAGTATGATTCCTTTTCCTTCCTGGTTTCGGAACTCCAGCTGTGGTTGTTAGCAATAGCGATAAGTATTATATCACTAAAAGTGTGGCCAGGGGAGGAGAAGTGTTCTGCGACCTGGCTTCTGTACAGCTTTTTTGTCATCCAATCAGATCTATGAAGATTTATCCTTTTGTGTAGCTTTTCCGTTTCTCCGACGAACTGAAGGCCACAGATCTTACATATGATGAGATAAATCATATTCTCTGTTATGCACGTTTTGTTTGGTCCATCTATGTTTAGTTTTTCTTTAGTCACTGTGCTAGTGAATGTCTTGGTCTCTATCATATGTTGACAGGTTTTGCATCATTTATCACCACAGGGTCCAGATTGACTAGGATGGTTTTGACTAGCGATTGGCGTTAGCTTTGCCCTGACTAGGATGTCCTTTAAGTTTTTTGGTCTCCAGTAAGCTACTACAGGTTTGTTCGGAAGTATTAGGTTTAGTATGTCTGACGATTGCACGGTTGGCCAGTGGTTTGCGATGATTTTACCTACTTTGGGATTGTCTGGGTGATAGGTCAGAATAAATGGTATCCTTCTAACCTTTTCTTTCTGTCCATATCTGAGTAGGTCATCACGGTTTGTTTGGTTGGCCCTTTGGATTGCCTCTGCAATCAGGTCTTTGTCGTAGCCTCTGTAAATTAAATGTTTAGCCAACTCTTCAGACCTTTCTAGGAATCTTTCATCGTCGGAGCAAATTCTGCGTATCCTCAGTGCCTGGCTATATGGAATGTTCTTAATGCAGTGTTTTGGATGACAGCTGGTTGGGAGGATATACTAGTGTTTGTCGGTTGGTTTCGAGTAGATGTCTGTGTGTAATTTGTTTTCCACCAGTCTGGTTGTACATAGATCTGATTGGATGACAAAAAGCTGTACAGAAGCCCGCTCGGAGAACACTTCTCCTCCCCTGGCCACACTTTTAGTGATATAATACTTATCGCTATTGCTAACAACCACAGCTGGAGTTCCAAAACCAGGAAGGAAAAGGAATCATACTGGATACGCCGCCTTAGAACATTGAAACCAAGCGGTCTAAACCAAGAAGACTAGAAAATGAAAACTATGCACTAGTAGAATTTAACATTTTCTAAATCTTCTTATTATCCTTCAATTTTTACTATAAGAATAACAGGTATAGAATCAAATATGCGGGATATAATCTGCGTTACATATATACAAAAAGCAAAAATAGATGTCGCTTTGGCTTGTAGACTTTTAGGGAATTATACAACGTTTTCAGTTTCCGCAACTAGTCTATACAAGCTGGTTGTATTTATAGTTTTAGCACATGCGAAGACAGCCATGTAGAGGTTTACAAACAACGTTTTTGTGTTTTTTGTTTGTCGTATATATGTTTTGTATTTGCCTTTGAAAAAGACTCGTTAAGAGTCGAAAGCGCTTAGGCTAGTTAGTTACTAGTTTCGTACTGTCCGTCGTCAGTGTAATTCTGACTTTACCTCCTTCCGCCGCTACAGTATTCGATGGCAACTTATTACATCCCAGGTTTATTTCTCTATATTACGGAAACATTCGAGGGTATATCGATTGAAATATGAAGAGAGTACGGCCGAATCGTATGGAAGAGAGGACGATCTAATGAAATTTTATGTATTTGGTAAGAGAAGATGACAGAATAAAAGACAAAAGGTTAAATTTCTTAAAATTAATAATGGGTTTCGTAGAGAAAGAATAAAAAGAAAATTAAATTCACTGTAAGGATTAAGGGCGAAATGGCTGAAAGCCTCTCCTTGCAGGCAGTTGTAGGTGTAGGTCAGCGTGTCGGCAGAATCAGCATCATAGACAGAAACTGTCATCAATGAGGTTCCAAGTGGGGTATTTTCCTTCACCTCCAGATTGCTGGTAAAGGGAACATTCAATATCTGTGGAATATCGTCAATATCTGCAATAATAATAATAATAATAATAATAATAATAATAATAATAATAATAATAATAATAATAATAATGACATTTATTTCGCAACAATGATAACTAACAATCCTTGAGAGGTTAACGTAGGTGAAAGATTGCTGAGGAGAAAGTTTAAGACGAAAACATTCTTCATTAAAGGTATCCTTTGTTGATTTAGGACCTTGAAAACCCATTCTTTATCCCACCCACATGCGTCACCCATTCCACAAGACCATCGCCATGTTGCCACCTCTCATACCGGATACAATATATAAATACAATTAATACAGCAGTAAACATTGCCATTTAATATTTATTGTTACAAAAGTTATTATGACAACATATATATTGAAAGAAATTAAATACTTCAACATTTTGGGAAATATAATGCCGTATAGGCACTTACTTACATCTAGCTCAGTCTTTGTGTTCTTTTTCCTGTGATACGTTTACAAGACTCCTTTGCGTGAACTTTTAAAAGTTATAGACATTACTACCGAGTGTTTTTAACAATATTTTCTTAAAATCCAAAAATATAACTCTAATCCTAATAATCACTGTAAAATTATAATCTGTGTTTTTTCTTACCCCGTATAAAATTTCATTCATGGATCAACCAAAGATAAAATCTTATGTGCTTTTAAAAGTATTCCATCCTTGACATTATTTTAGTTGCACGCGGAATTGTCTGGTTTACTAATGCAAAATCCCCTCTTGATGACAATAAGCTTAAGGATTATTCTCAGTTTAGAAAAAGAAGTACTCTACTTACTAGCTATATTAACGGTCAGATATTTCGGACCAACGACGTTGTTATGTGTATCAGACACGGTGATGCTGAGCTTGTACGATGCAGTCGTCCATAGCAAAAGCCAAGCGTTCAGTCGAAGATGTCCCGCTAATAATAATAATAATAATAATAATAATAATAATAATAATAATAATAATAATAATAATAATAATAATAATACCAATACTAATAACGCTTAACTCGTACCAGTAGGATAGACTGAAAATTCCATTCAAGTTTAATTCAGTCAATAGACTGCACTGGGAGATCATGCCGCAGACATGTAGCATCATGTTCCACCCAATCACGTTCTCCTAACAACTGATCAGCCAACCATAACACAACCCTCATAATGACGAGAGCCAAAGGAAACAACTGACAGTAATGTAATAAAATTAAGGAGATGCGCATTTAGTTTAAGCAATTGGTACGTTTGTGTGATTACATGTTTGACTATTGGAATTCGGTGCAATGGGAAATATTCTTAAGCACGAAATAAATAGTAAATTACTAGGTGAAAACGTCAAGGAGAGAAAGTGTTAGTGAATTTCTGAGATGCCATGGCCAATGAGTAGCGATATTCAGACCCAATGCGCATGACTGTCCCTGTCGTGATATAGCACTTTATAAAAACGAATAGTGTACATCAGTGTTGTGACTGCAGCGGCAGTATTTATGGTAGGTTACACAATGGGATACATGAGAAAGGAGTCGGAAGATACCGTTTATGTTGCCATAGTGGCAAATGTAATGTAGTTTTACTGGTGTGATGTGCCTTGAAAAGGTAGTTCGACTGGCAGTTAAAATAGTCCCCCGTGTTATGAATAGTTGTACAGTTTATACGGTGTGAATTACTAGCGGAACTGAAAGTTAATGTCGAGAGACTCACAAGATGTGCGGTTTATGGCTAATTTGCAAGTTGTAAATAATGTGGTCTTGTATTGTTTATTGTAAAATGTATGTATAGAATGGACTTGTCGGGCTTTCCAACTTACAACTGAAGTTGTATAGAAGTCTTTGGAAGTATGGGGTATACTTATGAATTCTAGCGGGATTTGGGCCAGGGTTTTGACACTGCTCGGTCAAGCAAAAGAACCCTGGCTTGTAACAAGAAAATTTCTGGTGGATTCGAACTCACGCCTCCGAAGAGACTGGTGCCTTAAACCCCTGGCTTGTAACAGCACTATTTTTTTTTATAAGCCTTTGGTATGACTTGACTGGGTTTGGAACCCCGATCTCCCGAATCCTTGGCGGATGTTATAACCGTTTAGCCCACCAGAACAATCAATCAATGAATACTTTATTCATTTATGGACCGCCCCGGCGGGCTAAGTAGATAGAATAAATGCATGCATGTACTTCAAAGGATGAATGAATTCTAAGCATGCATATACTGCAAGTATGAATGAACTCTGGACATGAATGCACTCTGTGTGTGATTGTATTTCAAAGCATGAATATACTCTAACATGAATGTATTCTAAGTATGAATGTACCTTTCAATATGAATGTACTCTGTATTTGAATGCACTCTGTGAATGTACTCAAAGCATGAATGTATATCTAAATGTTTATTTACTTAGTATGAATGCACTCTAAGTATAAATATACTCTATGCATAAATGCACTCTCAGTATGAATGCACTCTAAGTATAAATATACTCTATGCATGAATGTACTCTCAGTATGAATACACTTTAATAATGAATATACTCTATGCATGAATGTACTTTCAGTATGAACACACTCTGTGCATGAATTTACCCATATTTATGAATGTACTTTAGGTATTAATACTTTTTAAGAATGAATACAATCTAAGTATGAATGTACTCTTTGCATGAAGGTACTCTAAATATGAATGCACTTTGTGTGGAATGTACTCTAAGCATGAATGTGCTCTGAGTAAGAATGTACTTAATTATGAATGTACTATAGGTATAAATGAACTCCAGATATAAGCAAAGATACAGGCAAATGAGCTGTGAAATGCGATGAGAAAAAAATAGTCAAGTTCCGACTGTCTAAATTCTTTTTTTCTCTTTCAATATTTTTCCAACATGAATTGATTACTGATAAAAATAAATTAATTGAAAATATCTGCTGTTTATATTGTAGATTGATACTATATGCGCCAATGGAAAAACACATGAAACATTAAGAAACAAAGATACGATGTTACATACAGATGTATTAAAAACAGATACGATGTTACATACAGAGGTATTAAAAAACACAGATACGATGTTACATACAGAGGTATTAAAAACACAGATACGATGTTACTTACGCAGGTATTAAACACACAGATATGATGTTACAAACATAGGTATAAAAACCACATATACGACGTTACATGCATGAATATTAAACAAACAGATACGATGCCACATTCATAGGTATTAAAAACAGATACGATGTTACATACATAGGTATTGAAACAAATACAATGTTGCATACAATGGTATTAAAAACACAAATACGATGTTACATACATAGGTATTAAAACACAATACCACGTTACTTACAGAGGTATTAAGAAACAGATACGATGTTACATACACAGGTATTAAAACACAGATACGATGTTACAAACATAGGTAATGAAACCACATATACGACGTTACATGCATAGGTATTAAAAAACAGAAACGATGTTACATTCATAGGTATTAAAACAAATACAATGTTACATACATTGGTATTAAAAGCACAAATACTATGTTACATACATATGTATTAAAACACAATACCATGTTACTTACAGAGGTATTAAAAAACACAGATACGATGTTACATACACAGGAATTTAAAGCACAGATACGATGTTAAAAACATCGGTACTGAAACCACATATACGACGTTACATGCATATGTATTAAAAAAACAGAAACGACGTTACATTCATAGCTATTAAAAATAGATACGATGTTGCATACATAGGTATTAAAACACATACAATGTTACATACAATGGTACTAAAACACAAATACGATGTTACATACACAGGTATTAAACACATTTACAAGGTTACATACATAGGTATTAAAAACACGGATATGATGTTGTATACATAAGTATTAAATCACATACGATGTTGCATACATAGGTATTACAACAGAGATACGATGTTACATACATAGGTATTAAAAACACAAATACGATGTTACATACACAGGCGTTAAAGCACAGATAAGATGTTTCATACATAGGTATTAACAAGCAGATACGATGTTACATAGGTATTAAAAATCACATATACGATGTTACATATATATATATGTATTAAAACCACAAATTATGTTACATACTTAGGTATTAAAACACAGATACAATGTTACATACATAGGTATCAAAACACTTATACGATATTATATACATAGGTATTAAAACACATACTATGTTACATACATAGGTAATAAAAACAGATACAATGCTACATTCATAGGTATTAAAAACACAGATACGATGTTACATATATAGGTACATAGAAGTTTCTAATTCAGAATATTATGTTATATTCTGCTCGCCGTGTTTGGATACCGATCATTTTGTTATATTCTATTTATCGTGTCTAAATGCCTACCAGAGTATTCCTTTTCTATTGGACGTGTATGCATTCCAGTCATATTGCTCTACAGAGCGTGTCTAAATGTCTACCTGAATTTTCTATTCTATTGGATTTGTGTTTACTCCAGTTATGGACGTATGTGTACTCCAGTCATATTTTGCATGGCGTGTCTAAATACCTATCACATTGTTCTATTCTATTGAACGTATATTTATTTCAGTCATAGTTTTACAGTGTCTAAACGAAAAACCAGAATTTTGTTTTTTGGACATTTATGGAATTCATATTGTTCTACAGGGTGTTTCTAAATGCTATTCAGATAGTTCTGTTCTATTGGACTTATATGCGTTCCAGTAAAATTGTTCTATATGGTGTGTCTAAAATATCAATCAGATAGTTCTGTTCTATTGGATGTATATACGTTCCAGTAAAATTTTTCTACAGGCTGTGTCTAAATTCTTATCATTCAAGTTGTGTGAAACATTTTGCTAACAATTCCTACCTATGCATGTCTTCTGATAGAATTCGTAATTCAGAGTACTTTGGGTAATGTCAATCCGTGTTATATAATATGAAGATTTTAGACCAATCCTGAAAGGAAGAAACTACCTGTTTGTGCCTTAAGTCATTGCATCACTGCCAAGTTTGCGATTAATTCAAAGGAAACCTTGTCTCGGTGGTGAGAAACTGTTGTTTTGCCATTATCCATTGATTTCGCCGGTCGACTAAGGCTTAAAGACCGAAAACCCAACATTATAAAATATCAGTACTACTACCAGGACAGATTTTGTTTTTCAACGAGACCACTGGTATCCAATCAGAACTAAGATGGCCAAATTTTGGGCGGGTTTCTCACGCAGCCAGACATTATCCTGTTACTTTCACGTTGGAAGAATCAGTGCATGTTTGGACGTGACAGGAGTAGGTCATAGAAATTGGAAGACACTAGACTGCACTCCGAGAGCAAATTGTGCACTCGTAAAAGAGCGGGAAAAGAAATTCTAGGAAATTCTGACAAGATTTGGAACAAAGGCTTCTGAGGCAAAATATATTCGTCCGAATTTGTCTCACTTTCCTAATAAGGTGTGGTAAGATTTGTACGTTATTATGTGCATTTAATTTGGTCAAAATTTAACCTACATATAGTTGAATTATCAACATATCGTAATGTAGCGTATAGCAAATTAGTAATATTCAACATCAATGTATTTAGTTGTTGGGATAAAATCGAAATGGATGTGTAATCTGCTACGATGTTGAATTGTAGTACATAACTGAATTTAATAATGAATTTGTGTTAGGACTTGTATTTGTTTGTATTTGAATATATAGTTATGGATTATGTAGAGTTAGTCATTTTTATAGTTGTATGCGTCTTTATAATTTGTAAGGAAGGAAATAAGTCGGAATATTGTTGATGTTGACAGTTTACTGTATCGAGAATTAGGGATATGTGTGTATGTATCAGAAGTCTTGATATTATTGTTGTTGTTAAAACCATTCTTATAGAACCTGCGTGTGTGTAATATTTAGATGCGAGTCTATGAGTTGGCCTAATGATTTAATTGCCATTATACTGATAAAAGTGACAGTGTGTTAATTCTCGTGTGATTGAGCAAGGGGACAAAACTGTAAGTCCCTTCTAATCCACAGGAAGTTTTCAGGATGGAATAGGACTCCACCGGAAGATTATAGAGAGGAGAATACGTGGAGAGCACGAAAGAATAGACAGTTGTATGAAGGCGCAGGAATTGGGCAGCATTGCGAGGGCGCAGGTCCGGTGATGGAAGCAAGAATTTCTAAAGTACCAGAATGTGATACAAGGCGGAAATTACATATGAGTAACATACGGCACACGGGAAGGAAACAGTCTCACCTTTAATTACGCGTGATGAAATAAATCGTAATTGGATAGGTCTTGCATTGATTGGAGGCTATTGCATTGAAACACTGTCCTGTAATTGTTGAATATCGTGATCTAGTTTATTAAATTGTTATATTAAATTTATTAAATTGTTATATCTTTCACCTTATTTATACTTATACTTTGTACATCTAGAACGTCGGGCTTGCTGACTGGGGGCTTGGAGCTATTTAATCTTTGTATTGTCCGTCCTTCTCCGGTGTTAGTAATAATTCCGTACGGGGCACGGTACACTATCATATTGTTCTGTTCTATTTTACGTGAACGCATTCGTGTCCTATCTTTCTGCGGAGTGTGTTTAAATTCCCATCATATTTTTTCTGTTCTATAGTACATGTATGCATTCCAGCCACATTGTTCAATAGGGCGTGCCTACATGCCTGGTAGATTGATCGATTATATTATATTGGACGTGAAAGCATTCCAGTCATATTGTGCCATATTGTTCTATTCTATATATTGTGTAAGTATTCCTGTCCTATTGTTTCAACAGGGTGCGTCTAAGTGCCTACGAGATTGTTCTATTCTGTTGGACATGAATGTATTCCAGTCATATTATTTTACAGGACGTGTCTACGTCTATTAGATATAATAATAATAATAATAATAATAATAATAATAATAATAATAATAATAATAATAATAATAATAATAATAATAATAAACTTGTTTGCCTGTTTTAATTTTTTTAATTCCATTACATGTTATTCTAATGTAACATTGTTTGCTGGACTTGACCATTTCCAAAATTAAGACCATTTCTGTTTGATCTATTTGACTTTGTTTTAATTTTCGTTAATTCCATTGATCAACAACTAATAATAGATTCATTATCCTCTATGTGTATGAGCCCAATGACCCAACTATTAGTGAAGTAAACAAGAAGGCGTAAACATGTTTATCAGAGTCCGGGTTTTGGAGATTCCCTAGTGAATTTAATAGGTTATGATGTTGTAAAAAACCAATGCTGATTAAATAATTCTAGAAGTGATTTTCAGTTAGTAAATGGCTGGTTTTGGATAATGCTAATTTGTGACCTGAAGGTCAAACAGAGAATGGTATTGTCTTGTAACTGTATCGGTTGTCCTTTAACATCAAGCACTTAAAGTTGCATTATGTTATGACCAGTTTGAGATGAATTTTATTTTCTTCAAAATATTGAATTCAAGTGGTTATTTTCTCTGGAAATACAGTGCTCTGATAAAATTCTTGTATAAGACGTTCATTGGAATGTATACTAAATTCAAACCAGAAATAATATTTTTGTGATTTAACAAGAAACTGTTGACATATCAGACTATAACAGATTCGTCATAGCCTTCAATGTTTTGGATCTCTTCGGGACTTGAACTGAGTTTTATTCAGGATATTTTATTGCTGGGACTTGCGTCTTTAATTCTTCGATTATGTTTTGATTTAATTCTCAAGTCCGTTTAAATTGTATTCTAGGGAAACAAATTGTTTGTTAAATTGTACAAAGCTTATTGTCTTCAATCTTTTCTGTTACTTATTTTAAGAGCATAGACTTGTAACAATATTTTCCTGTTCTATTGGGCTTTTTCCGAAAGCCAATCTTTTTGTTATGATCTATTGGGTTTGTTTAGATATCTGTCATATTGCCATGTTCTAATGGGTGTGTCTGAATGGCAGTCATATTATTCTTTATACTGGAGGGAAAAGAATCAGTACTCGCCGGTGTACATCAGAACTACCGTCCGATTTTATTATTTTCATATGCAAGTACCAGAACACGTAATGTATTAAAACTTCTTATACGAGTAAAACGGCACTTGAAACAAAATATAATGAAAGAACGATAACAAATTAAACAATGTGTACTTGTACCACCATTTATCACTACTATCACCACTATTACGGTATCACATAAAGCATCAGAACTTTGCAAAGAAGAAATACTTTCTAAAAGGAATGTGAACCATTTATAAATCCAAACTACTTTCAGATCGCTTAATGTGCGATCAAGAATGTTGACCTATCAAATATATTGAAAGGCCTGCTTTCTTCTTTGCAAATGCTCTGCTAAATGGTGAATTTTCGCACATCATAAAGGTGTACATACGACTTTGATGTAAACTCTCTGTATTTGGCCGGAAGTACTAATAACAGGTGTCTAGTTTCAAATACAGCTGTGTAATTCCCCAAGGACAATGGCGAGCAGAAATAGAAACGCAAAGACATTAAGACAGTATGAGCTGAGAGATTTTAAATTCTCAAAGTGTTAACACATAATATTATTTTAATTTTAAAATGAAGAAGTAGGTTATGATTTCTTAAAGACAGAAGCAAATGGAGATGAGATGAAATGAATTATTTTGATTAAGGAAGCATGGATTGCTATAAGTGCGAGTCCAAGTGTTCTGTTTACAGCAGGAGTTAGTGCAGAGAGGATGATGTGAGGGGAATTGAAAGGAGACTATAAAACATCATCTCCAATCGCAATGCCAACATTTAATTACTGATACACTCTTTGGGAACTGCATTTCCGTGACTTCGTTTGCATTACTTCCGCTCCCATTTGGTTATTTTCGTAATGTGACGTCATAGTTCTGAATATTATTGTGATATACGTCACAGTTCTTTGTTAATGAATATTACGTCAGCTCACACCCTCAAAGTATTCCACATATACCTCTACACAAGTTTTCGGTTAGATTATCCAATGATTAAATGAGATTTTCTATTCATGTTTTATGCAAGCTGTTCATACACCTGCTAACTGCACTTCCAACGGCATAGCGTCTTTAAAAGTATATGTACATCAGTTATTCATTGACAATGCGATTTACCAAAAAGTCACTTGGAGTAAATAAGGCCCGGATGGAGGATCTGGCAAAATCTGGATACTATGTTCCATGATAAAGTCGGTCAAGACCGTAGTCTTGTGCTATGGTGCATTGACAACGAGTAGATGTAAAAGTACAGGTGTACGGACGGATGGTTCTCTTGGTGGAATAAAATTGTCCAGTGAGACTTTGACATTGGCAGAGTTAGGCATATGGAAGACATGACCTTTTAGTATCGAATACGTATAAATGCTCGTCAAAGTACGACTACTTCATTCTTAATTTGGTCTTGGTTTGCTTTCTCCGATCCCAACTTATCTATTTTCTCGTACGTCGGGTCAGATCAAGTAAAGGCAAGAGAAGACAGACTGAGATTGTCACATTGTTATTGTCAGCATGTTTCGTCATCTGTGAGAATCTTGTTCAAATGTCTTTGGAACACTTTTCATCTGTCAGAGCTCCAAAGGACTCGCACATTATTTACAACACCTGACGAAATATTTATAAAACCTGAGAAAATATGTACAACGCCTGACGTACTTACTAATATAAATACACTGTATTGAGAATCTTCAACATTTCCCTACTTCACAGCAGCAACATCCGATTCATCAAATCTCGGACAACAGTCTTCAGGAACGTGGGCCATCTTGCATGCATTCAATATCATTTTTTAAACGATGCAACCACGAAAACTGCGAACAGGACATATGAATACATCCGTTATCTTTATTCATGTCGGCCTTGATGTCAAAGAGTATCCTTACAGCATCCGGATTTTATAGAGTTCGGCTTAGTACATACTTATGTCACTGTCTTTACCCTATGTTACGTCACATACGTAAATATGCAGGTGTCCACCTTGCTGCAGGTGCAGCAGCATACAATTGCAGAGAACGTTGTCTTGTCTATTGACCGACATTAAGATCAATTTCAGGGTCAAATAAAAGCAACTCCACCCCAATAACACAACAAACTATAAAAAAAACCAGAAAATAACAAGGAAAAGAAAAGAAACAAACACACACACTACCCCCTAACAAAAACAAAACCCAGAAAAGAGAAAACACAGCGACGCTGCATCAAATGATTCCGACCTTTCAAAACACCCTACGCGTCTGTGGGAGTCTTCGCCATCAGTATTTGCAGTTTTAATCATATTCGCCATGTGAGTAATAGCATTTGCTATAATGAACGCCTCTTAAAGGACTCAGCGGAGATGGTACACGCGGAGGGGTGAACTTCTTGCCGACTGCAGTGAGAGTGGAAGATTGTATGCAGGCTGCAGTGGAGGGGTACGCAGCTTGCAGAGTTTAGAAAAGTCAATTTCGCAATGTCTCCTACTTCCTTGAAGACAAATATGTTTACGTGAAATATCTATGAGGATCATTTAGCCATTATCAACCAGTTTGATCAATCTGCTGTCCATCACATTTACAATAGTACAATATCTATGAGGATCATTTAGCCAGCATCTACCAGTTTGATCAGTCTGTTGTCCTTCACATTTACAATAGTATAATATTTCTATCAAATTCAATCAACATCATTGTTTCGCAAATTAAAACTTATTATCAGCTACGAATAAGAATTTGTGTAGTTTTAACGGGATTTAGTTTACTTCGTTTGTGCAGGAACTTTGCAAAGCCTAGTAAAATTGTCCAAATTTGTAGTACCTTCTGATGGATAGTCAATCATCAAGCAACGTACGATCTCAGCTTTTACCTGACATGAATTAAATTAAAGATCACGTTATAAATCAAAGCAGAGTAAAGTTCCCAGTCAGTAAATTGTTTGAGCACAAAACAACTCAATGTTATCAAAACAGAACGAGCAAAACCTATTTTTAGACAAAATTAATGAATACTGATTCGTTTAAAAATTGTAGTCTTAAGTTTAGATAATAATTTAATAATGCTCATACTCTGTTGCTTTTCTACCAGAACTTGATTTAGGATTTTAACTGTCGTCTAGCAATTATCCACTTGATTAGCAGGAATTCTCGTCCAATTTAAAATCTGACCAATCAGCTGCCTTTCATGACTTTTATAGTTAAAAACTGACATAGGACTTACAGTACATCAACTGAAACGGACATCCACTGGGACTGCAGGTCATTGAGTACGTCAGCATATCATTATCAGCATCCGTAGCAGACACTCTGAATATTGTGTCCCCAATGAACGCAGTGTGAGCGTTAACTGTTATAGTGTCTGAAAATTAATAGGACTACATTATTTTTTGACATAATCAGCGATGAATAATTTGTACAAAATATTATGTTTATAAAAATATTTGCTTACATATTTACTCCGAATAAAAACATTTTGCACTATTTACTTCTCAGCATGATTTGTCATTGAAAGATTGCGTCACTAACAAACATCTTAACACTTTGAACTGCAAAATGTATCCTTAAATATTCTATCATTCCTTTTTCTTTAAAAGATAAGCAAGTATTTATCAATTCATTTTATGCATATGCAGATATAGAAGGCAAAACCAAATGTATTAGTAACTGGCAATTGATGAAACGGTTATCATTATCATCATTTGCAAGCTATGAGTATTTTAGCATTGCATATATTTTCTGACAGAAAGAGATTCATAATCACCTGGCTGACTTTACGATTTCATATTATATTAATAAGCTGGCATACTATTTTGTTGCATATTATGGATATACGTTGGAAGACTTGTTTCTTTATTACAGAAATAAGTTTCAAACTATTTTGTTGCATATTAAAATAAAGTTGGCTGACTTGTTTTGACAATATTCGAACCATAACAGTATAGCCTCTTTATGCATCCCGTTATTTGGAAGCATATTATGCATTAGTCTCGTTCAATCAGATTCTCGCGTGGCTCTATGAGAGCTTCCCTATACGTGTGTCTAGTAAAATGCTTTGCTTCTCCTTGTTAATGAAAGAAGGCGCTTCAATTAAACTTTGCAGAAGTGAAAATATAAAGACATCGATAAAAAACTCAAATTTTTCATGATGTATTTTATATAATATTTCAAACTAAAATAATACCCCTCGTAAGGATTAGTTCACACGGAACCACCCAAGAGTCTGATTGAACGGGACTAAATACGCATGAAGAAATTACTAAAAATAGCATAGCTATTATAATCTTAGTCTGATAGAGGCTGAATTTAATTTGTTTGCTCTATATGCTATATAGAATCAGAGAAAGTTCACCATACATTTTAGAAGTGTCATACTCATGGTCTCTGTGAATACCACTGTTATGTGAAGAATTAAATTTAATGCATGGAGACTTAGACATTTTCTCTTTATTGACAGACATGGCTCCAAAGAACTATAGATTACTAAAGAAATAACGCCAAGGACAAGATTTGTGTTAAATAGTTTCAAATTTAAGACAAAACTGGATGTCACTGTGGCTATGGGGTTCATGCCTGATTAACAATCAATATGTTGCTGGTTTGAATCCTGGAAAGACCAACTTAGATGAACAGCAGCGTCGGTACTCTGAGCAAGGAAACAGACTCATTGCCTAGGAAATAAATAACCTTTAATGTGTTGTTATGCTGTTACAGAGAAATAAATCAATGACATTATGTCCAGTTTGCAATACTTTATAATGATAGTTATCAAAACTTGTTAACTTACTGTCGAGGTTTGTAAAAACTGGAGATGAGCTCTTGTTTATGTTGACAGTTAAAGTTGACGAGGTACTTCGCGAAGATTTTGTGTCCACACACCGCACATTTACGGTGTATGATTGCAATGTTGCATAGTTGAACTGTGGCCACTCGTTCACATACACACCATAAGCTGCAAAGTATAGGAGGAAGATATCTTTGTTGCTATAGCTAATCAAGAGAAAAATGGCAAACTTGACGCAACAGAGGCGAACGCATATAGTTATATTTATATTGCTTCCATTATTGCAAGAAATATTAATTCTCACAGCTCTTTTGCATCTTTTGTGTATTTTACTTGCAAAATCATCATGTTTAAAAGCAAATGCTTAATTCCGTACTTTTATTTTATCTTTAACTTTAAAGACTTTATAAAATATTCAACTCAATTAGAAATCACTTTGAAATAGTAAAGGCTTGACAAAATGTCAAAATTAAAATTTGAAGTTTTAGCAAAGAACTATTTATAGAAAATTATAATCTATAAAAATAGGTTATTTAGATTTGAAGTAATAATATTTTTTTAAAAAGAAAATGGCAATCGACAAATATGCGCAATTTAGTATTTTAAATATTAACTATGCTTGTTTGTTTACTTCGGACTCTATTTTAAATTAAACTTAATTACTTTGTTGTTTCTTTGTTGTTTTTTTTAGTGTTTTAGTTTTCGTTAGATTATTCAGTCATAGGTAGAAATGATTTCCTAGTTGTTGAGGAAAACATGAACTCTTAAAGTTGCGTCATATAACTTGGAAAAGCTCATACATCATTTCCCATACAATACGGTATTCTATAATTATATATTCAAGTGTAAATTTGTCATACGAATAAACTTAGATTTTCAGAGCCATTCCAGACTGATTGTTTGTTTGTAAAAGTCGTACCTTCTCAACTTTTCAACTTTTTTTCGCATATTCAAATGTTCCAAACCCCAAACTGTGATCCTTATTAAGGAAAACAAATAACCAGCATACATACGATGTATCTTCCTGTAATATCGTCCTATATAAATTTTAAATAGAATCGTTACCCCTAGGTCAATAAAACTAGACCGTTTCGTGAATCCCATCCAACAATATATGTGGCAACGGACGAACGAGCAGGCAAAGGATTTCATAGTATCTACAGTAATAAATGGTCTGGATAAATAACTGACTTGCATTGATCCACAAAGTATCTCACTCATACAATTCATATTTATTTAACGTCTGAACCAACTCCTTATACCATTTTACTTATTTGCCACATCAATGTAAAACAATTTAGTGTACTTACTCTGGGATCTGCTAGTTCCAACTGAGTTTGGTCTTACTTGGAATTTCAGGTTACTTGACGTGTCATAGCAGTAATACCACTCGCTTCCATTCACGCTTAAGGTGTACAGTAAAGATTGACTGGTGGTGCCCTCTGCTAATGATACCACTGCAGGCAAGTTGTTGAATGTCAGGGTCTGTAACGAAATTAACTATGCAAAAGTCAAACGCTTCTCCTTTCATTGGCTTAATGCGCAATCGTACATTGGATGAGGGGCAACTGAGTAATAGAGTCAAATACATACCGAATAACAGAGCAATATTTTTGGCCTGCTTGAATTGAGACGTTGGTATTAAAATAAACCTATCATCCAAGCTATTTTTAATTACGTGTCTGTTTAAAGCTTTCTTAGATTTTAGTGATTGTTTGGTTGATGGTGGGGAAGCGGTGTTCCGATAATATTCCTCAAGCCGAGTAATTAGCCAGGTTTAAGAATAAACGTCATAATATACAAATTCTCTAAACGTTATGGAATAATAGATTAACTTCCAAAAACATTGAAAAGTTATCTAGACATAAAGAATTATACCTCCTTGCTCGTTTGAGGAAGGAATAATAATTTTTACTTGACCTTTAGGGCATGTTAGCAGTATGTGGCGTGAAAAACCGACCTACGTTCTTTAAAGGCGTCCTGATAGGAGATATGAACGTGAATCAAGACTAACTATGCAAAGTGTCTAAACAGTCTTTACATAGTGTAGATGCAAAATAAGTTGCACTAAACGGTGGATGTGGTTATCGTTTATTGAATTCTATGACAAACGTCATGCTTATATGCAACATGTGGAGGAACTAATCCAAGTACTGTTTTCACTTCACATGAAATTTATTAGAAAGTCGAATAATATTTCCCTTTTGCGAATCTTGGAGGACAAAAATTAAACATTTGATTTATCACATGACGCAAGATGATGATTTCAGGAAACTGCAGAATATTGTAGTGGGAGCACATTGAAGACATTCGAATGCCTCTGACAGTTCACCATTGCCTTCCATTACATCGTGGAGTTATTTTCTGACGTCACCAGGTGTTTGTTTTACATATAAGCAAAGTATAACATGGTAATATTAGTCTAACTAATACGACAAAAAAAATAATTAACATGCCGATGAAACTTACATTGCTTGGCTAATGTCTTGTGTTGAATCTGGTGAAATAGGAATGTCATCTCGTTAATAAATTTCGGTAAGTGTATTAATTTTTTTCTAATATTTTGAGAGACAAAACTGTGTGATCTGTACCCAAACATATAGGTCAAATAGGGCCAATATATATGATAAAACAGTGTGACTCAAACAATATTGGATACGCTTTCCTCTCTGGAGCAAATAGGACTGGAACAAACATCGATCGCTTTTCAACTTCTATAACATTGTATTATCGTATTGAACCAAACAAATGCACTCAAAATACGTTTGCAGACTAAATAAAGCGAAAATTTTAAAAGGTTATCGTATCAGTGATAGCATTCGGATTCATTACCTTTGCCGTTATAACGATGGTCAGAGTCGCGGTATTGTACTGATAACAATTTGTCTCCTTCACCATGAACACCACTGTGTGAGTTTCCCCCTCTCTGTCAGACAGGCTCGAGATTGTTGAGAGTTTTACTACAATGGAAATCACAGTGACTTTACTTCTATCACCAACAAAATCAGTTTAAATGCTACGAAATTCATTTTTTACACTATAGCAAAATTACTGTTTTAATAGAAAACAAATTCTTTTTTCTTAAGTGCCTGGAATGAATATACCAGATTAACGGGAAAATATGCTAATGGTTTGCTCAAATGTACTTAGCAGTTTAAAAAATATGGCCAATATTAATTCTTTGCTATGAGTGATATAGATGTTACGTTGTTAAGCTCTACTCATTCTATCGACGACATGTTAGTTCCCATCATCTGTAATGATGCTCGTTTCATCAACAATCAATCAACACCTTAATTGACCTCATCCGACTTTCATCATGTCGCATAACCGGAATAGTCTAAAAGACATCACTGGTACAGATAATCGCCATTTCCATATCTAAAGAGCATATAAATATATTAATCTCGCGCATCGTGAACGAAGCTGAGAAAATACACCTTGACAAAAGTGCTAATACAATAGCTTTAGTAAATATCACATTCTCTGAATATTTTACATGTAGTAAAATTAGTTTGTCATAATCAGTTCGTTTTTCTAAAATTAAAGCATCTATTATAATAATTGCTATTACAAACATAGCTAGCTATTTTCTAAAATTATCATTGTGACTTTATATCAACATCTATATCATTTTGTATCATGGTTCGATTGATAAATTCATACATGATGAAAGTGCATTGTTATATTTATATTATCGCTTGTAATGCTAATTGACAAAATTAAAACAAGTTATTAAAACATGTTTGCCAGATAATCTCGTATATACGTGAATTTTTGTTTAATAATCCGCAACACAATGAAATTGATTACAAAGAAGAATAATTAAAATTCTACGCTATAAGTCTGCTTGCCTTTGACCCAACCATTGTACTTTTTAGCGACTAGCCAGTACATAAGTTGCTTTGTCCATTACAAGTCGAGTCAAAGAGAGGCATATAAAGCAATAATAGGAAGCATGCATCTGGCTGTGTAAGGAAGGGCACTAATCCCAAATGTTTTATAACACCACATGTACGAGGTCAACCCTGGCCGTGTAACCAAGTGCACTAGTCTCACTGTTACATGGAACACAACCTGTAGGAAATCATGCATAGATGGACAAGGGCGTACACTAGTCCAACTTTCACTTTGAGCACCACTTGTATGAGGTCACACATTGCTGTGTGTGACGCACGTGCGTTTTTATCACGAGCGAAGGCGTCGATCAGTGCACAAAGCGAATAAAGGGTACGTTAACGTCTACCGCCAGCAACTTAATAAATGTCTTTGGCGCTCGTCGTATCATCTCTGGACGAACATCTTATCTTGTATATGCCTTTAATGACGAATGCAGTTCGCGAGAATGGTAGTATCTGGATGTTTGTGTGTCTGTTTTTTCCCCCTTTTCTTTTGTCTCGTATAGTTTACAAAAATAAACCCCATGACAAGAGGGTGTTTTGCTCTTTTCTTTAGTAACATGTGTGAGGAAGTACGACAGTATAACTTTTACTTGAAAAACCACTTATTCGATGTCAAACCAAACTGTGCAAAGAAGTGAACGAGTTACATTATCAGATCGAACACTACTGGTTCCACACCAAACCTGGCTTTATGGAATTGCTCTTGTCCCACTTTCTTTATTGGTGTGGTCCGTCTAAGAATTGACATCATCTGAGGGACCCCTAGATCTTAAGTAAAGGGTTTTCTGTGTACTTGTTTTTATCGAAGTGAGTGCGCTTTGTGCATTATTAGTAAAAAAAAGTTTGATTTTATAATTTTGACATAGGATTAATATACAACATTCAAATTCATTGTTTTCCCAGTTATTGGTTGAATTTTAGTTATTTTCTAAAATATCTTTTATTAAGGAGAAGTAGGTGTTGTATTTTGAAAACTAATCTAAATAAAAGCATTAGCTGCTTGGAACTAGGATTATATCTTTAGGCTCATGGCACACCTGTACAACCTGTGCTCTCAAATCATGAGCACCATGTGCACATGCTGCACAATTTCCTCTATTTACATTTATGTTATGATTAACATAATTTATCTTTTAGACGTTAATGTTTATATGTGTGTAATTTATAGTTAATAAAACTTTTGAATATCTAGAACAGATCTTGCAATTTTAATTATTCTTTGTTTCTATACATACTCATAATATTTTAATAGATATAGTAGGTATAGCATAAGCGAGGTGAGCAGTCTGAAGGTACAGAAGCTGTCCGTTTGTCAAGTATTCTCAGGTAGAATATTTGAGAGAGATGTATAAAACATTTTATTTGTATTCTCTTACTGCTTGATAAAGCATATTATTTTCTTTAAAATGTTGTTTTCATTTATTTCATTCGTGTAGAGTAAGTGAGCATTTTCAAATTTCCCATATTTCTTTATAATTTCGATTTTAATTATTCCCTTTCTTTATTATTTTTGAGCATTCTAAGATTAGATGTTTTTCAGAATCAAAGTTTCTGTTACAAAGCCAACATTTAGGAAAATTGGTAGTTAAATGCCTTATATTGGATGTTTCACCCTTCATCCATCTAGCATGTAAGTAGTAAAATATTTTATGTTTACGGCAGGTGATTTTAGACTTGCCTATTTACTCTAGACCCTTTCCCAGTTCAATCCTCAGTTCCGAAGTTTAGTTTCTTTCTTGTCGTTTGTAGCAGTATCTGCTAAAACATTATAAATATTTTAGTCCTTTGCCCATAATAAGTCATTGTTTCTATACTTATACATTAAGTCTTTAATTCTTCTATATGATTCTGGCGGTACTAATAGTTTGTTTAGTTTGTTACTTTTATATATTTCGTTATTAAATTTGCATAAGTAACCATATAAATATATATCAATGGCTTCCCAAGGGTACTTGTGTTTACCATTTAATCTTTTTATTCTATTTAGAATATTCGCTTTCTTTTTATGCTCATATTAGGGAGATATAATCCCCCATTTGTCTTTGGCCTGCATATAGATTTTTTTCTTTCGCTAAGAACACCGCTCGTTCAGTATCAAATCTGGATGTGCAAGGAAGTACACTAGTTCCATTTCCACTTTGAAAACAGCTGCTGCTGCTGCTGATACTACTACTACTACTACTACCTTATTCTTAAATATCATCTTCGTTTTCTACCTTAATACTGCAAAAACTACAACGACATATAATACAAAAAAACCCAAAAAACAAAAACAAATGGTATATAATAATGTCATTATTATTATTATTATTATTATTATTATTATTATTATTATTATTATTATTATTATTATTATTATTATTATTATTATTATTATTATTATTATTATCTATGTTGTTGCTGCTGATGTGTTATTGCTAGGAAACCCATTTCCGTACCGAACTCTTTTGGTAACGAATATGCATATTTTTTTTTTATTTTAGCAAATGCATTTAAAATTTCGCTAAGTAATTTACTTGTCTGGAACAGGGTTTATTGTTTGAAGAAACGGAAGAACTTCAGTCATTTAGATTGACCTCAATCTCCCCTCATTAGAAAATCAATATTTTTCAATACTTTTCAGAAGAGTCATAATATTGCACACACACATATCGATCGATCCATCTATATATATATATATATATATATATATATATATATATATATATATATATATATATATATATATATATATATATATATATATATATTCGAGGCAGTTGTCAAATAATTAATTTAGGCAGAGTGTCATACTTAAGAGGCGAACGTGAAAATTCCATTATAGAAATTTTGCTCACTCTAAAATGGTGTGGCGATGCAAATTCCAGGGGGATGGAGAAATTCTCACATGGGCATAGAAAACCGGAAAGCATGGTCTTTTCTTTGTTAGATCACTGTGCAAAGGTACGCTTCACCACGTGAGCATGGTTCGCGTGCAACTCTTCTTGCCCTTGATATCACAATTACTAGATGTGTTATCACTATCTACATAGCTTACGAAGATTTCGTGTAAGACAGGAGAATGTGATATCACCGTGCTGATATAGGACTTGAAAGTGGAAAGATTTAAGAAAGTATTAGGGTATGCCGCTTGTATACATTTCTAAACCATTGATGTTCGTTGGACTCGGACCCGGTCCTAGGGCAAGGTGAATGAGGCAACCGCCTTGGACCTCGCGCTTCTCCGATATGCAATTGTTTTACTTGGGACACCACTCATATCAGTTGCAGCCTTAGGCCGGCATGCTGCCGTGGGCCAAGCACATTCTAGGGCCGGTCCTGGCTGGATTATTGAAACAAACATTAAAGAAAACTCAGACTGAATGTGTTCGATACCTCTGTCAACTTATTTTATCGTTGTAAATGTACTAGTATTATGAATTATTATACATTGCATCATCGAAAGGATTTCACTAACCAAAACTTTAGGACAACCACCGTTACCATGGTATCTAGTAAGAGAGTTGAAGGCTCATCACGGAATGACGTGGAGTTGAGTAAAATGACGCATACTAATAAATCAGTTGAATAATGCGAAAAATGCGTCCAAAATAATAAATATCACCATATATAAAGATTGAAGTATAATGGAGTACTCTCATTTCCGTGTTCATACAAGTTTCTTTAAAAGATTAACCATCAAATACAAATTCATTCCAGTCTCATCATAAACGAAGACTTTTTCTGACTCAAATTTTTTCTTCACATTCTGTTAAAATAGAAATTGTGTTATACAGCGAGATAACAAATTATATTCAACATTTCTTTAACACTTATCAACTTATAGAAAATGTCGATGGAAAAAGGAAAGGCAAAAATTAAGCACTGACAAAATTTTGTCAAGAGAAACTCACGTGTTGTGGTGTCGAACGAGTATAGACTGATATATGACTTCATCAGCGTTACTTCCAGCTTGCCGACGTCATCGGGGTCCGAATCAGTTACAGACACTGTGAAAAGTACAGAGTTGATGGCCGTGCTCGGACCGATCGTTACAGTGGAATCCAGATTTGTGAAAGTAGGTACTGAAGCTGAAATATAGGAGGTACTCAATTAAATATTATGGAAATGCTATACTTATTATGCCGATCTACAAGATCAAAGTTTATCACCGGTATCTGCGATAGTCTAGGGCATTTTATGCATATTTGAACTCCACCAGTCCTTCAGATATGACGCTATCACTTGGGTTCCCAGGATGCTACATAATTGTGCATGTATTCCATATGCTTTTAGAATGTTTGATCTGAGCTAAATTGTTGAATTTTATGAATCAGTATAATATTCCGGCTTTAGAATTTCGAATAATTTCCACTAAATGTCTTTGCCCAAGACTTTTTATGAGCACTGGTATTTTCCAGGGAATATAAATTATTAAATAAAAAAATAGAAAAATTTTAAATCAAACTGACATCAACATTAAAAATATCTTGAGCTTTAAAGGTGTAAATTGCGACAGACCAAATCCGCTACAAAACATTTGTTTAAAACCTCAATTTTCGATCACATGGTGGGGTCACATGTTCGCCTAGTTCGACCAGAGCAGTAAAGTAATATGTCAATTAGCACTTAGGGTACTTACAGGTTCGATTGTATCATACTATAAGATTCAATAATTTAAAAAATTAAAAAAAAGATTGTTTTCAATAAAGCTGACGGAAGACAATAATGATTTTGATTACGAACAATGATTTTCGCTGTCTGTTTACCACTTCTGAACCATGGCAAGAAACTAGGTCAGCTAAAATACAATGTAGTAATAATGATAATTTACTAGAACCGTACTGAATATTCTAGAAAAATGTCAGATCCAGTAAATAAAGTTATTGCAATAAAATGAAATGAATTAAAAATAAAATAAAAACTAACAGCCAAGTAACTTTAAATTTATTACATATGCTTAACAATAGACAACATACAATGCGTATGCTTCTGTTTGGTTTGTAGACGTTATACACTGTGCTTATGTGTATATATCTATGTTTTGTTTGCAGATGTACACTGTTTGTACATGTTTGCTTTATTTGTAGATGCTATAATCTGTGTACATAAGTGTGGTTTGTTTATAGACATCATACACTTCGTATTCTTCTGTTTGGTTTGTAGACATTATACACTGTACATATGTGTGTTTTGTTATAGGTCGACATAAAATATTGTGTGAACATGTCTATACTTTATTTGTAGAGAGTATACACTACACATATGTGTTTTATTTGTCAACATTAAAGACTGTGAACATACATGTATTGCTTGTAGACATTGTATATCATTCCTACAAGAAAAGTAGTATTTCATATCCTTGGACAATAACGATGACTTTGAGTTAATTTTCTTTCTAAAATTGTTGACTCATATGATATCTGTCAGAATACACTTGCTTGAAGTTTGCACGAACTTAAAAAAATTGATCTTAGTATCTTTGAATTCATATCTTGCATATTTTACTATTTACTATCAGATTTTATTTATTTATTTATTTATTTATTTATTTATTTATTTATTTATTTATTTCCATACATTTCTTCTGGACTTTTACATGAAAGTCGTTTGAGTGTTTAAATATATTGAATCCTGAATTGTCATTAAAAGTTTGTTTTTTTGTAAATATTATAAAGAAGTAAATGAAGAAAAGTGCTTTTTGTCCAGTAATACAGATTTTAGTTTGCATAGAATATCAAACAGTCACAAGTAAGAGAGATAAACATAATATTCTATGAACAGGCAAATAAAGAAATAGTAATACGGTTTATGAGCGAGAAACCAAGCACAAAAGAAGACGTTAACCGATATACACGAACAATTAGATGTCAAAAACAGAGATGCAGATGATTAAAAAAAACCAAGATAAAGAGTATTTATTTACGTGGGTTGACTGTTGCACGGATGGCATAGTACCGGTCATAGTAGACATTGACGTTAGTCCAGCCGTAGTTGTCCCCAGGGAAGAGGTCACTCGTCATAATACGATGTATCATTGTGGGGTAGGTCGTGCCATACCAAATGTCTGCAGTGTACTTGACCATGTCATCGTTGCTTGAGTACCTAAAGAGAGACCGTATAAATAAATCTGGTAAACACTATAAGTGTTTGTGTTTTGAAGTGTACCATCTACTATAAACATGGTAAACCCTAAGTGTTTGTGTTGTGAAGTGTATCATGTATTATAAACAAGGCAAACACCCAAAGTGTTTGTGTTGTGAAGTGTATCATCTACTATAAACATGGTAAACACCCAAAGTGTTTGTGTTGTGAAGTGTATCATGTACTATAAACAAGGTGAACACCTTAAGCGTTTGTGTTGTGAAGTGTATCATCTACTATAAAAATGGTAAACACCTTAGGTGTTTGTGTTGTGAAGGGAACCAACCATATAAATAAACACGATAAACACACTAAGTATTTGTGTTGTGAAGTGCACCATCTACTTGAGTCCGTTTTGTAGGCCTTGAGATGCATCATCTAGTCCCTTTCCTTTCAGCAATATATAAATGATTGGGTCAACCACGCTTGAATACTTTATAACAAATATAAGTCCAGGCCTGTACATATATTTTAACTCAACTTTTGGTGTTTTTTCGTACTGATAGCAAGGAGAAATAATTTATCATTTTCCAGTCATAGTTTCTTCACAAATGCCATACCGTATCTGCTCTAATGCAACTTGATATGCTATCAAATCAGATATTTGTTGTTTGTTTTACTTTACAATAGAAAATCTTCGGCCGTTTACATTGCATGATGTAAAATAAAGGCCACTTTGACTGTATGAGGCAGTGATAGATATTTTCGTATCATTCGTGGTTATTTTTCCATGTGTAAATTGTGTGCGAAAGACTGTTCAATTTGAGTGTTGTTAGGTGAAGTTGACACAACGATAAATACCATGATCATTTAATTCTTATATTTCTAATTTACTTCCTTTATTTAATCATATCAACAGAGTTCATCAACAAAACATCCATGTTGTAATAATTCGAAGTTTTCTTAACTGCTACGGAAAGAATAGCTTGATTTTTGCTAGCCACGAGGCGTCGATTCTATATATAGTTATAAGGCTATATTGCCCGGGCCATGCCAGCGATATATTTTTATGATTCTTTTTTGAAAAAAACAATATATATATATATATATATATATATATATATATATATATATATATATATATATATATATATACATATATATATATATATATATATATATATATACACACACACTTGGTTGATGCCGTTTAAACTAGTCTATATCTTGCGAATGGTTCTTGCTTTCTACGCATTTTGATATTCCTAAATCGAACTAATGTCCATTTTTAGTGAGATCCCTTGCTGAACATATGACCCTGACCTTGAGTAACGGCTGGTGAAGAAATGTCGAAGTAAAATACAATAAATTTTCAAGATTGGCATGTAAAGCCTGGCATATGCTATCCTTGACAAAATGGGCTAGTTTTGAAGAAATACATTGTTGCAACCCATATGTTACGATTTTAATCAAGGGGTTGAAAATGTTGGTCAGAAAGCAGAAATATGTGTGGGTGTAGATTCTTTTTCAAGGTGTAAAACGTTGGTATTGATAAGCAGCACACAACATTAAGCTGAAAATATGGAATTAAAGGCATTTCGATATATATATATATATATATATATATATATATATATATATATATATATATATATATATATATATATATATACAAAATTCTTAACCATTTATATCAAATTTTTAGATTGGAGAAAGGTCAGTCGATTCATAGGAATTGGAATCATTGCATCATAATAACTTCACGACGCCAGAGCGTGTAGAAGACGTGTCATCAACATTAGGAATTTACTGTAATATGATTATTTTTCGATTTTGCTGGTAAAAAGTAGCACGAATAATGTGTAACAATTAAAAAACACGCACATCATTCATGGCTATAACTTCATCAATTATTTATACACTACTGCTACTACTACTACTCCTACTACTACTACTACTACTACTACTCCTACTCCTACTGCTACTACTACTACTACTACTACTACTACTACTAATAATAATAATAATAATAATAATAATAATAATAATAATAAAACATTGATACATGCGAATTTACAATCCAATTCCATTTTTTATGAATGCATCGAAGCTTTAACAGTGGATATCGGTGGTCATGTGATGCAGATCAATAATTATTTCATCGGTAAATTCTGCGTACTACATTTGGTTCACAATACCAGGTAATTTTAAGAGAAATTATATCTTTACCAATTCCTAACACCATATTAATAACCACCTTTGTGATATCCGACCCCTTTTACCAAAGAAAGCCTTTGCATTTTACCTAAACAATGTTTTACCGGCTTTATTTAAGGTCAGAATCATATGTCTGGCAAGGGATCTCACTAAAATAGTTGATTTTGATTTCAAAACATCGAAATGCGTAGAAAGCAAGAATAAAGAACGCTAAAAGATCAAGTTCCATACAAGTGCCTAGTTTAAACAGCACTAACATTCTTGATTATTAAAAAATTATAATAACAAGCTCCTCGTATGACTTATATGATCCACATTGACACACTACCATGTATTGTTATATAAATAATTGACGACTCTTTGATAACGAATATTGAGCTATGTGTTCAATTGCAGTAGAGAAGCATCGTTATTTCTTTGGTAAATAATGTTTGATATGTTTCAACACTGGTTTAAAAATAGTACTTTTATGTTTTACATTAATTTTTATTTTTTACTTTGACATTTCGTATTAGTTTAGAAAATTAAAATTGTTTCATTTTTAAAATTATCTAAAGTTTCAATTTTTTGATGTCTAATTATGGTACCTCCGTCTTTTCCGCTCCATGTCCAATCATTTCAGCGTGCATTGAAAATACACTTTTAAATTCTTCTCTTTCATCTATATATTGGATTTGCAAAGCGCATTTTGTTTCTAAGTTAAGCAAGTTAACATATGGCAGCCCTGAATCATTAGAATAATAAGGAAATTTATTGGATTTGCATTGGATGTGTTAGATTCCATAGTGAGTTGCAATGTTAATTCCCAATAGGGCTTAATAGTAGCTCACAACGTTATGTTCCACATACCACATGATGCCATTGCATAAAGATAAAGGTTGATATAGATATAGATATAAAGATATGGTTGATTTTACCATTATATTTCCACACGGCTCCATCATCAATCCAAAATGTTCAGACAGTGGACTGTCTGGTAGTGGCATATGGTCTAATCAGACCCCATTAACTACTTACTGTCACCTAACTTACCAGCCAATATAGTCTCCTTTTCGAACGGTTATTCGTTCCGTTGAGGGCACAGTGTAGGATATACTAAATGGAAAAGTCGCAGCTCCTTGAAATGCACGATAAAATAATTAATGTAAGGAACTTGACATGAATAAATAATGTCCAATGAATTGGTGAAATACATCTCGGCCCTTAATAAAACTAGGTACATTGAACCATAAAAAATCATTATCTTTGATTTTGTTTTACTTTTTTTTATAGGAAAATAGGAACGGTGAAAACTGACACAGGTTTTCAAAGTAAAAAGTTAAATGTTTGTTTTCAGCAATTATGTAACTAAGAGACCAGCTTCTGTATGGCTGTATGGCTGTTGTGCAGTTTGTAGTCTTTCGTCTGTTAGCAGAAAAAAGTTAGAATTCAATATTCCATTTAATAGGGTATGGGTTACTGGAGATACAACAAAATTGTTTTCAAATAGCGTGACATTTTATACATTTTACTGTATCTAAATCCGTTCATGTAAGCGATGCTACAAATCTATAAAGTAGTATTACAATTACTTCATAAGCTTAATACATTTCTTTCCACTATTAACGCAGACAACGTGAATTTAACTTAACTCCAAAGATCAAAACGGCTTGAAATGTTATTGTCGCCGCCTTGTTATTGTTTTTCCGTTGCAGGGTTGTAAATAGTGCATATGAGGGGATTATGTACCATTTTTAAATTTTTCTTACATTTTGTGCCTAAATGTTATTATGTTATATAATATTAGAAAAAATATTGTTGAAAAACATGAGGTAGCTCACACGTGTGGTCATCTAATGGTCAAAACCCCAGCTTGGTTATATCAGCTTCAGATAACTCCTTCTTGACTAATGAAAATTTCCGTTATCTGGGTGTTCAATTTTCAAAGGTGAATCAAACCCTTAGTCTCCACGTCAAGGCAGTAAAGTAATACGAAATTGCTGAACTCACTTCATTATTTGTTTTGTAATAATTTCATTAATATACTCTAATTATACATCGAGGTACTATTTGCATTTTATTGACAAAATTAAGCAAAAAAAAGGACAAAACCAACACATAAAGAATACATTCTTCACTATACACATATGTAAAACAGATTAGGTGCGAGACCATTAGCTACTACATCCTGATGTAATAATATTAAAAAAAAACCAGCTTAAGATTACATTGGCTGGTTGATTTTAAAGGTACATTCAACTCACTAATGGCCATGACATAAAAGATAATTGCCTCTCCATAATACACACTGGTGTAGCCAACATTGACTGAACTGAGCGGATGAAACACCTACGAAACTTGCACTTTGAAGCCAAGCAATTTAGCAACCGCAATGATTTTCCGAACATAACTAACTAGCTTTTCGAAACGACAGTTGAAACAAAATATCCTTACTTTATGTGTATAATTCATTTGTTCAATGAAATACCTGGTAAATTCACAGGGATCCCAAATGAACAGCATTAAACACCCTTTAACTCTCAAATGCATGAAATGTAGTCAGACACATTTGTATGCGTAAAGTATGAAATTTTGTTATGTCTTTTGCAAGAAACACCGCGACGGCGATAACTATTTGCAGCTATTATTACGATTGTGCATAATATTTATGTATTTGTGGGAATTACGTATTGATTTTGTTTAAAAAAAATAAAATAAAATGATTTTAGATCCAAAGTGAGTTATACCTGACGCAATCGCTTGATTCTCTCCCACCAGAGTCCAGTTAGAAACGCTGTATCTCCGCCATACCTGCATCTGTAATGCGCCGGGTTCTCCGACTATAGATTCCCACAATGTTACTACACCGCAGCAGGGAAACGTGTACGCATAGTGTTCTATCATGTACCCGAAACCTACAGGTGATAAGGATTAGAGAAGGGTTTATTAGGAATTGACTGTTCTTAACAAACATTCGTTGCTGGCCTCATAATAGGACGTAGGGAGGGACTCTGATAAAGAGGGATAAATTAAGGGAAGGTGAATACAGCAAAGCTTATAAAGGGGTACATGTACATGTATACCTGTGACGTAACACTTGTTAGTAGTTATTTTGAATCTTAACGTATAAAGAAGTATAGAGATAGATATCGGGTAATCATATATGGTTTGATATGGTAAATATCTCAACTTTTAAAACATACCCCTCTGCTACCACCCCACCCCTCGTTCCAGAATCTGATTCAATGGTAGTAACCATAAATCCATTCAATATGTTATGTTCTTTCCTGATGAATTGTCTTGTATGATATTGGAGACGGATCAACCATTTTTGATAAATTTCACACGATGGTGGTGGGGGAGATAGAGGTACAGACAGAAGAACACGAGGAAAATGTCGCAATCTCGAACATTGAAGTGTTGAGTGAAAAAGCATTACGTAAAATCAGTATTACCTCTATTGTTGTCTATTGATGCATAATAGTTGATGTTCCCGACAGTTTGTGCGCTCGTGCATGTATCAGAAACTGCAAAAATAAATAGAATAATAGTGCGATTCTCACTTCCAAGAAGTTGATATAGATGTTTCAAATATTCAATATATCGTGAATTTAAACTGAAGAAAGAAAGGAATACATGTATGTACACTCACATATAATATTATTGATGCAAAATGCTGAAAAAGTAAACATTCATCAAACAGGCAACAAAACTATAGTCATTGTTACGATTCAACCCTAAGAGAAAAAAAAACCAAAGACTTATGGACCACTGAGTTGTTTTATCGAACTTACGTTTTATGTGAAGAAAAGATTCGATTAAATATTTACCGCAAAGGTATTCAATGTCTGATATACTCACAAAGATCTGTCGCATTTCCAGTATTAAGAATTGAAAATAATGTGAACAAGTATAGACTCAAACGCATGGTGACTTTATTTGGGTAGCCTATTTCATATCAATGGTCGCCATATTTCCTATCCCATGATTCATTTGTTTGACCCATAAAAAAGTTCACACTTTATTAGAAATGGATTGTGTAAAATAAAAAGCATAGTTTTATTGCAAATAATAATTCTAACAACATTTTAGATTAAATGAAATTACAGCATTTTCGGTTTATAATATTTATCAGCCAAAGCTGAGATTCCTAGTTTTAAAACGTTGTGTTTTTAGAATAAATTATTTCGCAACGATCGGACCAAATTTAAAACAAAAGAAGGTACTAGTAAACCTTTGGAACAAAGACATTTGAACCTAGTCATTTGGATTCTTTTTTGTTCAAAGGAAACAAAAGATTTAACACACTGAGTATTGATTCTAATCAAGTTAACGCAAGCACTTATATGGATCAATGGCTTTGAAAGAAACATCTGGAAAAATAGATTTAGATTGTTTAGCAACTCTATAAACACAAACTGACCTCATTTGAGCCAAATGAAATTTAGAAATCGATCTGACTGTAGGAGATTCGCTAAAAATGTCCCTTAAAATTATTAACAAATTATTCTTACCTCCCTTTAACTACAAGAGGCAGAGTTTGGGATTTTTGTTGTAAATAGCACAAAACAAAATATAAGAATAAGCAAGGAAACACAGTCTCTTTCTAATCATTAGTATATTCTTCACTCGTTCCTCTCTCTTACGGTCTTAGTTTTCCAGCATTCTGCCGCACAAATATTATTGCTTCCAACACAAGTTTCGTCATTTCTTATTCTTCTCTTCTTTCTTTCCTTTCCTTATGTTTTATCTTTATTACAGCTATACTTCTCGTATAAGTGTAAGAAAGATAGAATATAAGTACAAGACCATAAGAAACACTAAAATTTAAGTGAAACATATAGCCGTATGTACAGGAAGAGAAACAGGCAGACATAACTTAGAATGGAGAAAAGTAAATGGCAATAGAGTGTAACAAGGCGATATATTTAGGAGACAAAGGTGCAATCGGTGCATCAGGCATAGGAATTGAGGAATGATTGTTCCAATTATGCCATCATAGCTTTGCCTAATCCATCTGAAAACTGAACTGTCTCATTGAAGCATTTACGTCTCGGATATTAGCTTTATAACCTGTAATTTACTATACTTTCTACACTTCTGAACTTGTAATATAACATTAAGGACTACAGTACTTTAAGTTCCCTTAAAATTTTCACCTTACGTTATAGTGAATTAAAGCTTGTACTGGTTTGGTTCTTTGATTCAGTTACTTATTTTAAGACCAAGGCTTAATAACAGGAATAGTACGTTAAACAATTTAATGTCAATCACGAAAAATCCTCACTCCGTATGGCCAACACTGCAACTAATGATAGATACATGTAGGGAGCCTGGTACCAAGTTATTACCATCGAAGTACCTTTTCCACTCACACTATCTTCATCTATATAATTCCCATACACGTCTAATGTAGTGATCTCTCAAATTGTTTTGTAAGCATCACGATTATAGAAGTAAAACATCAATGTAGCTTTGATTTCTGATTTGACGCTAAACACTGAGCTAAATATGAAATTGAATTTACAGTAAACTATTACTAAAGATCTCATTCCGGACATATAACATATAAAGCTAAGAGAAAGGCGGACATTATAATATTTACAGAGACTCTCCAATGATATGATATTGTCATGAACAGGTAGTAAATGTCTTTACAAAAATATATTTATATCAAGACATCAAACGTTAGAGTAATTTCTTCATATCTCTTAATTAAGAATTACTTGGGATTTGATTCACAACATTGTGCTTTCCTCTTTATGTTTCACTTGTGAGTTACGAAACTAAAATATTTCCTGGTTTCACAAAATTTTTTGGTGTCTCTTCTTTTTGTTACTTAGAGCTTGAGTATAGAGTCGTAATATAAATCTGGGCACATCCGGGATCAAACATAGTATGAAACATGTCATAGGTATTACCAATTGTCTTTAAGATGTAACTTGACTTTGTTTCGGAATATTCATTCTCCCTGGTGATAACTTTATTTTCACAATCTTAAGAAATCTTTTGTGATACCATTAGGCAATGATGATGCCATTCAATGAAGTAAACTTTGATTCACATCCTACTCACATTTGGTTGGAGTCTATGAACCGGAACGAATTGCTTGCGTTTGCCAGACTTTATGTTATTCAGATAGTATAAACATCTTTAACAAATCTAGAAAGAAAACATATCTTGGTATAATATTTAGATGTAAGGAAATTTGGGACGATAATGGTGTTGATTCATTTAGCAAATCTGTGTCTGGTTTTCAAAGCAATGTAAAGGAAATATGCTAAAAAGCCAGATGGAATTAAAATTAACAAAGTCTCTGGTTCGGAAGGAAATGATGGAATTGCAAACTCCGAAAGAGGAAGCAGAGAGAGATAGAGAGAGAGAGAGAGAGAGAGAGAGAGAGAGAGAGAGAGAGAGAGAGAGAGAGAGAGAGAGAGAGAGAGAGAGAGAGATTCAAATGCAGAAGAGAAGAGGCAAATGCAATTGCAGAGAGAGAGAGAGAGAGAGAGAGAGATTCAAATGCAGAAGAGAAGAGGCAAATGCAATTGCAGAGAGAGAGAGAGAGAGAGAGAGATTCAAATGCAGAAGAGAAGAGGCAAATGCAATTGCAGAGAGAGAGAGAGAGAGAGATTCAAATGCAGAAGAGAAGAGGCAAATGCAATTGCAGAGAAAGAGAGAGAGAGAGAGAGAGAGATTCAAATGCAGAAGAGAAGAGGCAAATGCAATTGCAGAGAGAGAGAGAGAGAGAGAGAGAGAGAGAGAGAGAGATTCAAATGCAGAAGAGAAGAGGCAAATGCAATTGCAGAGAGAGAGAGAGAGAGAGAGAGAGAGAGAGAGAGAGAGAGAGAGAGAGAGAGAGAGAGAGAGAGAGAGAGAGAGATTCAAATGCAGAAGAGAAGAGGCAAATGCAATTGCAGAGAGAGAGAGAGAGAGAGAGAGAGAGAGAGAGAGAGAGAGAGAGAGAGAGAGAGAGAGAGAGAGAGAGAGAGAGAGAGAGAGAGATTCAAATGCAGAAGAGAAGAGGCAAATGCAATTGCAGAGAGAGAGAGAGAGAGAGAGAGAGAGAGAGAGATTCAAATGCAGAATAGAGAGAGAGAGAGAGAGAGAGATTAAAAGAAGAAATAGAAATTACTAAATACTTCAAACAAGAACGGTAAGACTTTATTGTCACAAATTGAACTTATTGGCAGCGTTCGCAAGTCAGTAATTTGCTGTCGATACAGCGGAAGAATATGATTCGGCTAAGGAGTATGTCTTGAAGGTTCATGAGTTGGTACCTGAGGTATATGAACGGAAGTTTTGGAATTTTAGAAATGATGCTTTACAAACCTATCTCGAATTTGCGAGTGAAAAGAACTACTTGATAGATGGTGCTCAGTTAATTCGGTTATTTAAGATTACGATAACCTTGACAGCTCATATTACATGAAGAGTTTAAATTTGCATCCAATAGTGACATTTTGAACGAGCAAAAAGGCTAAACGTTAAGAAAATGAAGCTCAGACAAGTTGAGATCATTCCTTGAGTCACAAGGTTTTACATGTAAATAAGTCTTCCTCTTAGCAGTTTTGTTTTTAGTAATTCATCCTTCTCAGATTCATGCGAGTACTTTGAAATCTCAATCTAGCACAACTATTAAAAATCAAACGTTTGATTAGGTTGATAAGAAATCTTCTCTCTGCATGCATGAGCCTTTTAGCACAAAATATGGCACGTAATTTCTCATTGCTACAGGACGTGAAAAATTATGACCATTTGTACATCGACTCATGTCATGACTACTGGTACATCAGTACATTCAAAATTACTTGAATTCATTCGGATCATTCTATTTCTTTTCATTTATTTAGGATAATTTGGGACTTAATTTACAATACTTTACGTTCCTCCTCATGTTTCACTTTGAAACTTAACACATTTGTAAATTCTACAAAACGTGGTAGTTTACTACATTTTGTTACTTATCTTAAATACAAACAAAATACATTATTTAAACGAGGATTTATTGAAATACACTTTATTAAAACTCAGTATTGTCACATACAGGAATCAAACATTGGAACATTTCTATGCGAACACAGATGCAAACACAAGAAAACTAACATTTGCATTGCTATTACAAAAATAATGTTAATGAGATACAAATGTTTAACTTTTATCGTGGTAAGAGTTTAAATTTTTAAAAAATGATATTTGCCTCGAAATTACCCAACAGGTGTGCTTTTCAAATAGAATATATCAAATAGTGACATAAAAAATCTCGTATTTGTCGTGCCATAAACGTTTCTTGAGACATTAATATCTATTTCATTACTGGACGTAAGTATAGAAAATTGGGATAGATTGAATAATTGGTGGCATTGTACTAAAGAATAGAGGCTTACAATTACATAATAATGTTTCTAAAATGTAGTCCTTTAAAGACTTAAAACATACAAGTACTAGCATGACTTTCAATTATTCAAATCAATCTGGGTCAACAGTTTCCTGCATTTGTAGTGCGAACGTATCAGAAAATGTCCTAATGTGAAACGCAAACTATTGATTACAGATATATGCAGAAAATACTGTTATGTCTTGGAATGTTTACATTCGTACAAGAGTGGTGTTATCAACGTTTAAGCTAAAGCATTTGTTTACTATGGATTTGCTAAGAAAACGTCTGATGTTCCCGTGTCCTGATTATCCAGTCCAATGTCCAGAACTGTGGACCTAAGGCTGTCCGGCGTTCTAAGTGGCATCGGACTCACTTGTTGGAACAATGTAGGGAAGGCCTTTGTTGGTTTTCCTGCAGAGAAAGATATCGTTTTCCTATTAATAAGTCGCTTATGCCTTTAATAAATTGTTTACATACTTAATATGTTGCAAATTTATTTCGACTGCATCATGCTTGTCCTTTTCTCAAATGTTTCAACCATTCATTTGTCATTCAAAATCCCTAAGTTCCTTGCACCCTTTCTCTTGGTGTATAATATCCAATTAGAATTATGTTTGCATGCGTAAACAACTTAAGCATCAGCAGTATTATTGTTTCATTTACAAGTTTCAAAACAGTCCTTTTAAATAATTATTATGTTCTCCTCACAACATTATTTTTTAGTAGCAAAGTCCCACATAAGACCGGTTCTATCATTTCCACCAAGATTCCCTTTATATGAAATGTGAGCTATTTTAAAATATGCACCTTGCATTTTCTCAGCACATCAATGTTAAACTGATAGACAGGAACATGAGACTTGACACAATTGTTTCTGTGATGTGACTGATAAATTTTTCAGCTTAATAAAGGATGGAACAGACGAGGGTCATGCAGATTAAATATCAACGGTAATAATGTATGCTTATTGTTCTAACACTAGAATATAGAATAAATCAAATTTACTATGTCATCATATATTTTTTAATTTCATTACATATATGTGTTTTAAGACTTCCAATTTCCACGTAATTAAGGTCATTAAATTCGCAAGGCATATTGTGTAAGCAGGAGCAAACGGAGCATAATTAAATATTTGTACATAACGTCAATGTTACTGTATTATTTGCTTAAGAGAATCATATATGATGATATGAATATAAGAAACTTTATTAAAACTCATTTTCAGATTTGTTTTAAGGTGGTGTTTTACAGTTTCATATTTTGCATAGGGTTTGGTTTTGAAAGAAAAAGAATTTGACCGGTTTTCCCGAGTGGTCATATTAATTTAAAAATGACCTTGTGTATATTAAGTCTTATAAAAATAACCTTCAACGTCCTTGATTTGGGTATCTGACAGATGTATGTAATATGGATTATATAGTATAAAACATAGCCTTACTTCAGATGTTCACCTATCAAATAAAGCCTGCTAGCACCTCTTGGTCACTTTTAATTTCTGGATTTCAGAGGTAAATTGAAGAAATACAAACCATTTTTATACATTTTATATGTTTACTTTTTCATGTATTACACTTTAAGAAGCTGGTATTGAATAGTTTTGCACAAGTCGCTTCCCCTATTTTAGTAACTACTGAAGCCAGTGTTCTAATTCTGTCCGAGGTTTGAGCACATGGTAGCAGTCGTTTTGTTAGCTGTGTGTTTAGATCATGTACAGTTTCAACTAGTATAATATCCAAAGACATTTCAGCCACAATACATTAAAGTAACATCGATGTAAGCCAACATTTTCTCTATTGTGCATGTATCTAATGTGAAAATCTTCACCTTGCATTTGTCCCTCGCTCAGAAGTTTACACTATTTGTGGAGCGCCCTCTATTCCTTTAATAAGATGTGTATACCGTTAGTCGTTTATACCGTTAACAAGCTGAAAATCTATTACGACTGCAAAATGCTTGTTAAGAGTTCTTTTTCTCAACTGTCAACCATTTATATGTCAATCGTTCGAGAAAAGTATATATATATATATATATATATATATATATATATATATATATATATATATATATATATATATATATATATATATATATGAAGAGGGAGAGACAGAGATAGACAGAGACAGAGACAGAGACAGAGACAGATGGGGGGTGAGTAACTACCATAATCATTATTCGGAAATCGTGGACTGGCCCTAAAGATATCTGCACGCCTCACAGTCAATGGACTTGGGCTGTTGTTGGTCCAGTCTGCTGCGTTTCTTTCGCCGCCATTTTGGTTTGCGGTTGGTGAAGCCACAAGAGACACCCTGCTATTGATATTCCTTACTTCGTCGTCGTGCTCTTCGTCGGTTATAGAAAGACGGTTGTTTTTGCCATATCTTTCTTCTCTCTCTTCTATTGTTGTTTTGGCTTCGATATGAAAAATATAGATTGACATATTCCAAGTTATGGGGCTTACATGTAATAATATATCTCTAAAGGCAATAATTGTACATTTAAGATATTATATGCCCATACATTTCAAAATACAGACCTATATTTTAGAGAATCCATCACGACTTAACCAGAAATGAAATACACGTTTCTATTGCACGCATTGTCCATTTCATTTTTCCAAAGTCGCAGGAGCAAATAGTAGTTTTTGTTCACTTGAATCATCGCACTTCACTTATAACCAAGTCTTATCTCACAATCCACAAGTACTTAGCATCAAAATCTACATGTAATTTAGTATTACAATCTACATACACTTTAGTATCACAATCTACATGTACTCTAGTATCAAAATCTACATGTAATCTAGTATCAAAATCTACATGTACTCTAGTATCACAATCTACATGTACTCTAGGATCACAATCTACATATATTTTAGTATCACAATCTACATGTACTCTACTATCAAAATCTACATGTACTCTAGTATCACAATCTACATGTACTCTAGTATCATAATCTACATATAATTTGGTATTACAGTCTACATGCACTTTAGTATCACAATCAAAATGTTCTTTAGCATCACAATATACATGTAATCAAGTATCACAATCAACATATACTTTAGTATCACAGTCTACATGTACTCTAGTACCACAATCTACATGTACGTTAGTGTCACAATTTTAATTTACTCTATTATCGAAATCTAAATGTCCTCTAGTATCGCAATCTACATATAAGTTAGTATCACAATCTACATATACTCTAGTATCACAATCTAAATGTGCTCCAGTATCACAATCTGCATGTACTTTAGTATCACAATCTACATGTACTTTAGTATCACAATCTAAATGTACTCTATTATCAAAATCTACATGTACTCTAGTATCACAATCTACATACAATTTATTATCACAATCTATATGTATTCTAGTATCACAATCTACATGCACATTAGCATCACAATCTAAATGTACTTTAGTATGACAATCTAAATGTACTCTATTATAAAAATCTGTATATAATTTAGAATCACAATCTAAATGTACTTATGATCACATTCTACATGTACTCTAGTATCACAATCTATATGTACTTTAGTATCACAATCTAAATGTACTTTAGTACCACAATCTAAATGTACTTTAGTATCACAATCTAAATGTACACTAGTATCACAATCTACATATAATATAGTATCACAATCTACACGTACTTTAGTATCACAATCTAAATTTACTCTATTATCAAAATCTACATGTACTTTAGAATCACAATCTACATGTACTCTAGTATCAAAATGTACTTTAGTACCACAATCTAAATGTACTTTAGTATCACAATCTAGATGTACACTAGTATAACAATCTACATATAATTTAGGATCACAATCTACACGTACATTAGTATCACAATCTAAATTTACTCTATTATCAAAATCTACATGTACCTTAGAATTACAATCTACATGTACCCTAGTATCAAAATCTAGGTGTACTGTAGTATCACAATCTACATGTACTTTAGTATCACAATCTACATGTACTCTAGGATCACAATCTACATATACTTTAATATCACAATCTACATGTACTCTAGTATCACAATCCACATATAATTTAGTATCACAATCTACAGGTAATTTAGTATCACAATCTACATGTATTTTAGTATCACAATCAACATATACTCTAGTATCACAATCTACATATACTTTAGTATCACAATCTAAATTCACTCTAGTATCGCAATCTACATGTACTCTAGTATCACAATCTACATGTACTCTAGTATCACAATCTACATGTACTCTAGTATCTCAATATACATGTACTTTAGTATCACAATCTACATGTACTTTAGTATCACAATCTACATGTACTTTAGTATCACAATCTACATGTACTTTAGTATCACAATCTACATGTACTTTAGTATCAAAATCTACATGTACTTTAGTATCACAATCTACATGTACTTTAGTATCACAATCTACATGTACTTTAGTATCACAATCTACATGTACTTTAGTATCACAATCTACGTGTACTCTAGTATCACAATCTACATGTACTTTAGTATCACAATCAACATTTACTTAAATATCACAATCTACATGTACTTTAGTATCACAATCTACATTTACTTTAGTATCACAATCTACATGTACTTTAGTGTCACAATCAACATTTACTATATTATCTAGAATTATAATTTTCTCATATTTAATCTTTAAGATCGTAAATTACATATTTATATGAATGTAGATATTTCGTTTCTTTATATGGACCTAATTCTTTTATAGAGATTGAAAAGACTCGTAAACCTAGACTTATAATAATAATATGTAGACTTTAATATCTGACCCAGAATTTCTACTACTACTACTACTACTACTACTACTACTACTACTACTACTACTACTACTACTACTACTAAAATTGGAAGTATATTTTGGCCATTTTTATTAATAGCTAAAGAAGACAGTTTATGTGTGTAACTTGCATTTTATTGTGAGGAACCTCTATAGCGCCACTATATAGTTAAATTTGAAACATTGTATCAAGAAAGTAAACGCGGAATGTGCCAAAGCAGTTTGTATGTGTCAGTCTATGAAACATTTGCTGGTATGTGGCCCTCCATGAAATATATGCTTTGGTTCATTTATAAAAAATTGTTTACGTTACAAAATAGTTCCTTTGCACGTGGGATATAGTATAAAGGTGTTCAATATTGATGAATATTGCACGATTCTGACAATGTAAAGTTAACGGAGAAAAAAGATGAGCATATAATAAAACTTTTGACCGAACATGACATAAATTTAGACATATGACAGCGCATGACGTCAATATAGGCTTGTGACCGAGCACGACGTCAATATAGGCCTATTACCGAGGATGACGTCAGAGGTTCTTTATCAGTACTTTGCAGTCTTGTAGATGGACACAGATAATATATAATACATGTTTGTTAAAGATACTGATGAACTCCAATGAAATCTACAGGACAGAATATCAGTTCTAACGTCTTGTCCCTCTGATTATCATTTAGATTAATGATCATTTATCTGGTTACAACTTAGTATCATGATGATTTTATTTAGTTATTATATAGTTTGATGATTTATCTAGTTATTGTTTAGTTTGATGATGACTTTATCTGGTTATTATTTAAATTGATGATGATTTTATCTGGTTATTATTTAGTTTGATGATATTTTTATCTGGTTATTGTTTAGTTTGATAATGATTTTATCCGGTTATTATTTAGTTTGATGATGATTTTTTTCTGGTTATTATTTAGTTTGATGATGGATTATCTGGTTACAGTTTAGTATGATGATGATTTTATCTGGTTATCATTAATGATGATTTATCTGGTTACAGTTTAGCATGATAATGATTTTATCTGGTTATTATTTAGCTTGATGATGATTTTTATCTGGTTATTATTTATTTTGATGATGATTTTATCTGATTATTGTTTAATTTGATGATGATTTTATCTGGTTATTATTTAGTTTGATGATGGATTATCTGGTTACAGTTTAGTATGATGATGATTTTATCTGGTTATTATTTAGTTTGGTGATGACTTTATCTGGTAATTTTTTATTTTGATGATGATGCCATCTGGCTATTGTTTAGTTTAATGATGATTTTAACTAATTATCGTTTAGTCTGACGATGGTTGTATCTGGTTATCGTGTAGTTTGGCATTGAATTGATCTGGTTATCGTTTAGCTTGATGATGATTTTTAGAAATATAGAAGCATTATGAGAGTTTCATTAAATTGCTTTCAGAAAAAGCTGGTTTCAAGGCTCTAAAAGTTTGTTGATCTGAAAGCGCCTTTAGAAATAAATGGTCTAATCATACTCACGTTTGACTTCATGGTCTAATCATACTCACGTTTGACTTCATGGTCTAATCATACTAACGTTTGACTTCATGGTCTAGTCATACTAACGTTTGACTTCATGTTCTAATCATACTCACGTTTGACTTCATGGTCTAATCATACTCACGCTTCACTTCATGGTGTAATCATACTCTCGTTTGACTTCATGGTCTAATCATACTCACGTTTGACTTCATGGTCTAATCATACTCACGCTTGACTTCATGGTGTAATCATACTCTCGTTTGACTTCATGGTCTAATCATACTCTCGTTTGACTTCATGGTCTAATCATACTCACGTTTGACTTCATCGTTTAGTTCATTGAGTCTGTTGCGATTAGCATCCTTGTTCCTGGAATGCAAATTGAAAAAAGTGTATCATTGTTACCTCTCGTTACGCAGGCCAAGGACAACTTTTGGATGCTATCGTCGGTATTGAAGTTGTTATTGTTGCACAAAGCACAACACGATCCTTGGGTTCTAGTGAAATTTAAATAGCCAACACTCTTAATATCTCTTACACCAACACTCATACTTAACAAGGGATTCATACCTAATATAAGACATATCTAATACAGTATTCATAACAACATAATACTCATAACAACACGGTACTCATACCTAAAACATCATTCATACATGACACAGCAATAATACCTAACACGGCTCTCATACCTCACACGGCACGTATACCTAACACAGCAGTCATACATAAAAAACAACAATAATTATAGATTACTGCATTTGTATGGAAAATATGAACGAGTTGTTCTGACGGTTAAACTGCACTATCCTGGGAGTGCAATATAACCATCCGACGACACAAGTTCATATTTTCCCATTCAAATGCAGTGTTCATTTTTTTGTTCTACCCAAAACATAAATGTATTAAAAAAATACACTACAAGAAAAAAAGCAGCTGATTGTAAGTCGTATCTCAAGCTAATACACAAGAGTAGCTGCATCATTACACAACATTATTAATGTGCACTTAACTCCGTCCAGACAAATTTGATGTAAGTTTTCAAATTAAATGGAGTTTATTCTACTTAAAATTAAAGTTTGGAGTAATATTATTAATGAATCCGCATTGCTACAACATCTCCGTTTGATATACAATGAATACGTTTTCGCGTTTTTGTCGATTCGACGCAATTTCGTGATTATGGCCGGTATGTACCTACAGGAAGTAACGTACATCGGATTCCAGCAGCGTCTGCAAATATAATCGTATTGAAGTGTGTTGACATCGGTATGTGTGTTTCTGTTTTGTCATTCAATGATTCAGATCATGATGTGGGTAAGATATAAAGTCTTTCAATTGCATTTATCAGAAAGACGCTGTGTAATTTAATGTTTGTTTCATTTTGAGTGCAATAAGAAGGATGTAACTGGGAATATACTAGAAATTACAGTAAAATTTAGAATTGTGATCAATCTTGAGAACCCATGACAAGGCTGATGCACTTCTGATTTGCAGAACTAAGAAAGAACATTTTGAGGAAATTTAGAATGTAAAATTGTAAGTATTTGTAGCCATTTTTTATTATCAGCTAAAAAGACAGTTTATGTCTTTTAACTCGCATGTTATTTGTAGGGACCCTGTCTGGCGTCTATAGCTAGTCTAAATCTGAAACATTGGATCAAAACAGTTAACGTGTAATGTGCCAAAGCTGATGAAATGTGACATTCGATGAAACATTTGCTTTATCATAGTTCATTGAGAGACAAATTTAAGCAACCAAAACGTAATACGTGTACTGCACGAGTGTACACTATATGTTTATAAAGTAGTTCCTAATATACTGTTGGGGACACGTGTATTGCACGTGAGTGCACTATAAAGGTGTGTAACATCGTAAAATATTGCACGATTCTGACAATGTTAAGTTAACGGAGAAATCGAAATGAGCATATAATAAAGCATAATACGGTACTTTTGCCTGATACAAGAAAATTATCTATTCCAATAACGCAAGTCCTTTAGCGATTTTCTTGATTTTATAGTCGTTTTCTTCTTGTTTATGGTCATCATCATCATCATCATCATCATCATCATCATCATCATCATCATCACCGTCATCATCATCATCATCATCATTCCCCTTTTATAAAACAAATCGCACGATATTCTCATAGAGAAAATAAATTACAGCATTGCAATCAGAAAATAATTATTATTGTAAAACTGCCCCAAAGGCAACAACAACAAATCAAATCCTGCAAACAAACAAGCAAGCAAATAATGTAAAACTAGTGTACACAATAATGAACGATGTTTGACATTTAGGCAGCCGGACCTCATTTGAGAAAACCAAGATAGCCTTACGAAGCGATATAAATAAATTTGTGCATACAAATGTGGCATTATAAATGTTATATGAATATGATTACGCGTGTTATTTATGTAATAAAATGAAATTATTAAACTTCAAAATATTTGTATTATATTCGCCATTAAATTAGTAATAATGTTGGAAGTAACAAGTTCCAAATTTCTTTTAAAAAAACAAAGGTTCACACCGCATAAACGGTATACTAGATGACGGACAGAAAACCTATAATTTGAATATTTGTAGTCAATTACATCCTCTGCTAACCTTTGACCTAGAAGACATTGCAGCTGCAGCTCATCCTCTGTATATATATATATATATATATATATATATATATATATATATATATATATATATATATATATATATATATATATATATATATATATATATATATAAGCATAACCCATACAAGTAACATTGGACCTGATTTTACGCATACACAACATTACCTACTTCTTGGTCTCTTTCCTACGTGTTTATATCTACACTGAAACAACATCTACTCGTGTCATAACCTATAAGTAAAGTACGTATATGAGAGCAGCGTTTGCCGTGCCGAGTTGTTTGAACGTGGAATATGTAATACATGGGTTCCTATTTCGATACCAGCCTAGATTAGCCAGGGTCAGCCGTCTCAATATGTCCTTGGGAAAGGAACTGAAGTCCTATGTCCTTGATATGATATAACCAGTAATGTGTTAATGTGTCGTTGAAACTACCGCCAGCATCACCCCACCCCCAAAACACAAGTCTATGCTTTTATTTATTTATTTTCTTCCTCAATTTGGCATTGTTACGCACAAAGAGGTGGAACACACAAATGTTAGCAGCATAATCTACACTAGTAAAGAATGTTTTATGATGCCTTTTACATGTGATAGCAACGTTTGTCGTGATCTTATTATGGCAACGTTTCATATTGAAAACCCTTAGCATATTTTACCACCTTTAAAGTAACTTGCATTATTATCTACATGATATTAATTTTCGTATGAATAGTTACATCAGCTGTGCAAATTCACCTGTTTTGAATGGGTTCTCTGGTGTCGCTGCAGCAAATCCAACCCCGTGGATTGTTCTTATCCTCTATTCTGTGGCAGCGAATTACCATGAACACGAGAAGAAATAACAGTACGGCCGCCCCCAACCCTGAGGGTACAAGCCAATACATGTTTCTGTAATCTTGAAAGAATAACTTCTCTCGATCTGTCGTGCTCGTGATAGTGGTGGTGGACACCGGAAATATTATTACAACGTTAACAGTGGATGAAAGTCCTAAGACGTCTCTTGCCGTGGCAGTGATGGTGTAAGTGGCCCCTGTGTAGAATACAGTCAAATCTCTGTAGACGTAAGCAGTCCCGTTCTTTAAGATTGCGAAATACGTGTTTCCCATACTGGCTTGATTCAATGCATATTCAACAATCCCCTGTGAGTCGCCAACCGAATCGGTTGCGTTAATCTGGAACGCAACATTGCCAATCGGAGTACTTTGGCTGATTGTGAAACTGTACGACGGCGCATCAAATACTGGTGTGAACTGATTTGCATAACCTACTTTGATCGAAAGCGAGGCCACGCCCGTTAAACCGCCGGAGTCGGTGGCGGTGATACTGCATGTGACACTTTTTGGCGCACCCATGTCGAGGCTGTAACTTCCATTGTAAGACAGGCGACCGGTGGATGGATTTATCGTGAAGCGTGAGGTATCATTTCCGCAATTGTGACTGTAGGTAAGTGTGTCACCAGAATCTGGGTCAATGGTCGTGAACCGCGGGTTTTGAAGCACCGTTCCAGACTTAAAAACAAGAGAACAGAGACTATATGTAAGATTTTCTCTAATTGGTGGGAAGAAAAATCTTACCTTTCCTTACTTACATAATTTAAAATAAAAGCTAAATATATGGCAAACGCTTCAAATCGTAGCCATGTGATGTTATTTAAAACATGTTTTTCATCTATGTTGAGAACCTAATGGCTATCAATTATTTTTAGTATCAGGTTGCAATCAAAATACAATTGTATCAAAGTTTTGGTGACGTAGTTAGACTTGGTACTAACACGCAGAAGAGAACCACACATAATGTATTTGTGCATCTGTCTGTCTGTCTCCATATATAATATGTATGTATGCGTGCATGCATGCGTGCCTACGTACGTACGTACGTACGTACGTACGTACGTACGTATGTATGTATGTATGTATGTATGTATGTATGTATGTATGTATGTATGTATGTATGTATGTATGTATGTATGTATGTATGTATGTATGTATGTTTTAGCCTTGACTTGGAATAATTTAATTGAAAATGGAACTTATGGTGTGCATCTACCATTTGTATATGTGCTGAAGGAAAAAAAAGATAGTAAAGTCGACCGATTAAATTTTTATATTCAGGCGTCATTGCAAAAATTAATATCATCAATACATACCGCACCCTCGTAATCATTGATGGAATATGCCTTTTGATTGAATGATGGTGCCTCGTTTACGCTTGTTACGCTGATTGTAATAGTTTCAACGTCGTACCAGATGCCATCATAAGCATAAACGCGCATCGTAAACGCTTTGTTTGTCAACGTATCGTAGTTAATGGCATGGGTACTATGTGTGCGGATCAGGCCACCTTTGTGACGTAAAAGGAGAACAAAAAATAAGCAATTAGGGAATATTGTGCCTTATCTGATGAATGGAAACATTTTATATATGAAAAAAATATAAGCATTGTAATCCTCGTGGTTTCTAAAGTGACCTACTAAAATTTTTCATTACGCATGTAATTTAAACGTAACAACATGACTCAAGATGGACAGACTTAAACTGATATATGAGACCGGTTTCACAAAAGAATCTGAAGTTTCCCACACTTCCCAGCCTTGCTTCCCTTTCTAAAATATACTCTAACAAGTAACTCTGATAACTAGAGAAGATCATAAAGAAAGGAACTCGTAACACAGTATTAAAACCTTGTCATGTGCGAGCCACAACCAAATAATCCGACAAGATGTACGCAATGATCCTAATGTGGACGTTTTGATATCAAAACACGAATGAATAATAAATTGTAATATTTCATAAGGCATTATATAAGACAAGAGCGTATTCTTTATTTATAATAACCGATAAAATAATGGGACCTATTACCACTGTTTGATTATTTAAGATCGGTTCAGTATTTTTTATCTACATATAACCAACTGTAATAGAATTAAGGAACCATATATAACATATGTGGGATAGAGCAAGGACTGAAACACACAAAAAACACAATCCATTCACAATATGAAGCGAAAACGAAATTATTGAGGGAGCCGGTGCAGGCTCTATTCCCAGCCTCAATGAGTCATTCACCTCGGTGATGCCTCTGCCAATGCTCATTAATTTATTTGTTTCTGTATGATATAACCTTCAAAGTGTTGCTGTGTAGAAAAACACTAAGCGGTACCAAACCAAACTTACTCGTCGAATCCATCTGGAAGAGATACCATCCCTCGTCTGGCGTCACGGCCATGTAAAATGTGATGTTGTCATAATCAGCGTCTGTGGCACTGACGGTATACAGTGACGTTCCTAAAGCTGTGTTTTCAGCCACCGACAACGACGTTGAGGCGACGTTTGTAATAATTGGGTCGTTATTGACGCCTGTTCAGAATAATAAATACAACTTATATTGATATAAATTAAACGTCTTACACTATCATGAGTTTTTTTCAAATAAATGTCTACATCAGGTGTTATTTCTTTATAAATATCTACATCATGTCTGAGTTTTTTTTTTATAAATGTCGACATAGGTGCTATTAGTTTTATAAATATCTGCATCAGATTCTACCTTGTATATCTTTATACCTGATGTGCTAATTTGTATAAATGTCTACATGCCGTTTAAGTTTGCATAAATGTTTTCATGAGGTGCTAATTTGTATAAAAGTCTACATGAGGAATTATCTTATTATAAATGTTTACATGAGTTGCTAGCTTGTGTAGATATCTACATGAAGTGCTTGTTTCTATAAATATCTACATGAGGTGCTATTTTGTATAAATGTCTACATCAAGTTTTTGTTTATATAAATGTCTACATGATGTGCTACTTTGTATAAATATCTACATGAGGTGCTAGTTTGTATAATATCTACATGAGATGCTAGTTTGTATAAATGTCTACATGGGATACTGGTTGGTATAAATGTCTACATGGGATACTGGTTGGTATAAATGTCTAAATTGGATACTAGTTTGTATAATATCTACATGATGTGCAATTTTGTATAAATATCTACATGGGATACTGGTTGGTATAAATGTCGACATTGAATACTGGTTGGTATAAATGTCTACATGGGGTACTAATAAATGTGGACATTGGATATTAGTTTTGTATAACATATACATGAAGTGCTATTTTGTATAAATATCTATATGAGGTGCTAGTTTGTATAAATGTTTACATGATGTGCAAGTTTGTATAAATAACTACATGAGGTGCTAGTTTGTATAAATGTTTACATGATGTGCAAGTTTGTATAAATAACTACATGAGGTGCTAGTTTGTATAAATGTTTACATGATGTGCAAGTTTGTATAAATAACTACATGAGGTGCTAGTTTGTATAAATGTTTACATGATGTGCAAGTTTGTATAAATAACTACATGAGGTGCTAGTTTGTATAAATGTCTACATGAGATACTGGTTGGTATAAATGTCTACGTGTCTACATGGGGTACTACTAAATGTGGACATTGCATATTAGTTTTGTATAACATACACGAAGTGCTATTTTGTATAAATGTCTACATGAAGTGCTAGTTTGTATAAATGTCTAAATAGGATACTAGTTGGTATAAATGTCTACATGGGTTACCAATAAATGTCGACATTGGATACTAGTTTGTATAATATCTGCATGAGGTGATAGTTTGTATAGATATCTACATGGGGTACTGGTGTGTATGAATGTGTACATGGGTTTCTAGTTTGTATAAATATCTACATGGGGTACTGGTGTGTATAAATGTCTACTTGAAGTACTAGTTTGTATTAATGTCTATATGTAGTAAAAGTTTGTATAAATATATACATGGGGTACCGGTGTGTATAAATGTCTATATGTAGTAAAACTTTATATAAATGTCTACATGGGGTACTGGTGTGTATGAATGTCTACATGTGTTCTAGTTTGTAGAATGTCTACATTGGATATTTGTTTGTATAAATGTCTATATGGAGTAAATGTTTGTATAAATATCTACATGGGGTACTGGTGAGTATGAATGTGTACATGGGGTTCTAGTTTGTAGAAATGTCTACATTGGGTACTTGTTTGTATAAATGTCTGGATGAAACTCTAGTTTTTATATATATCTACATGAGGCGCAAGTTTGTATAAAGTGCACATTTGGTGCTAGTTTGTATCTATGCGTACATGGGATTAAAGTTTGTATAAATGTCTACATGGGTTCTAGTTTGTAGAAATGTCTACATGTGGTACTATTTAGTATGAACATATCCATGGGGTATATTTTTGTATAGATGTCTACATGGTGTACTAGTCTGAATAAATGTCCACACTTGGTTTTAGTTTGTATAAGTGTGTACATGAGGTTATAGTTTGTGTAAATACTTGTATAAGTGTGGACATGGGGTTATAGTTTGTGTAAATACTTGTATAAGTGTGGACATGGGGTTTTAGTTTGTGTAAATACTTGTATAAGTGTGTACATGGGGATATAGTTTGTGTAAATATATACGTGGGACACAAAGTAACATAAATATGTGCATGAGTTGCTAGCTGAATAACTAGGTAAACTGTCACGTGGGTATTTGCACGATTTGTTGCTCTTAATATTAGTATATTATAACTTAGGACTTACCTACTATGTATACTTTTAATTTCTCGCTTGGAATGGTAGTGTAGCCATCGTTAGCAGACACAGTGAGGTCGTAAGAGGACGTAGACCATCGTAGTAAGTTGCTGGTTATTGACACTTCTCCAGCTATGAAATTAAAGAAAACCAATATGGTCTACAGACATGGTCGGATATTATTAGCTCATGCGCATTTTCATGAAAGGATTAAACTAATAGAGATAAAAAAATCTTCGAACGTTTTGAGAGCCACTGCATAGATTAATATAATTATAATAGCCGTAACTGTGCAATTATGCAACTCTCTTTGGCGTGCCACCCACCCCTCGTGATATACTGTTAAATTTGTAATATATATATATATATATATATATATATATATATATATATATATATATATATATATATATATATATATATATATATATATATATATATATATATATATATAATTTGCACATTCTTCGTACATATCCACACGCACACACGCACGCACGCACACACACAAACACAGACGACTGTACTTTCGTCAAAGTGCATGGAGACTGGGATCTTGCTTTGAACATTTTCCAAGGACCATGACAGTCTGTTGTTCTGGGTAAAGCTATCAATAAGGATTTTACGTTTCATTTCTCTATATCATGTACCAATAGCATCTTAATTTGTGCTTAACAATCCGACTGTAAGTCTGTCAGTCTCGAGAAGCTCTTTGGAATGATTGTGCAAAACACACTCAAAATATTCACTTGAAAGCTGGCGAGTATAATTGTAGTCCCAAACAAATAATATAACTAGAAATTTGGACCTTTTGAGTAAATCGCTTATTTCTTAAACACATTTTAAATTTTTCAAACACGACTTGGTAACACAATCATGTAAAAATTTTCCGAGACATACACATATGAAACGTGGTAAGTATTTTTGTATTTAACAGATTAAGATAAATTATTCAACCCATTTCAGGACGTTTATCTTCACTTGTCATGTTTTAAAAATTATTTTGACACATTTTGGTCTCATTTAGGGATATATAACAAAATAATTGAATAAATTATTAATAGTTCTCAAAATAAACCTTATCATTCTTGGAAATAACAATGAAAATACATGCGATAAAAAAGTCTTCCAAATATAAATCAATGGTAAACGTGGCGTGAAGAATCGATGCTTAGCTTTGTCATAGTGTAAAAGCACCGATTGATAATAGACTTTGATTCACTATGTGTTTGAACGCTATGCCAGCCTACTATTGTGCGGAAAATGGTAGATGGAATTAAGCCTATGCTTTGAGTTCTGAATGCTAACAGTGGTAGACTATCATGGTTTTTCGCTTCACTCCAGATTGCATCAGCACTAAATTACCTACTTCGGTGTCTATGCCTTGTAACATCGAATCAAACCAAACTTGCGTAATATCCAATTTCTTTTAAAAACCGCTTTAGGGATTTCTTGTTTGCATTATTTCTACGTTAGTTGCAAGACATTTGCACAACTAGAAAATGTTATGCATCCTCAAATTTGAAATATCGTAAAATATAAAACATTGAGAGAATCGCATTCTTAGTTAAACCAGTGTCATCTAAAATTAAGGTCAGGGTTAGAAAGCTAATTACAATGAAATGATAAATTAAACCGTACTATAATTGTAACAATTAATTGTGTGGGTGTTGTTTTGTTTTGTTTTTATTATTTTGATTTCCAATTACAGAGTTAAGAAAGGAAATCAAATGCATTATGCCCGTCATGATGTTGCATTATTGTTTGCTGTGTGCAGAAAAACAGTTTGTTCTATATTTGATGATGATGCAATCAATAATCACAAAAAAAGCCGTTGGCATGTACATGTGATAGAGATGCAGAAATGACGATATCTCAATTAAAATATCGTATTGGTGTTCCAATAAGTCAGGAAAGCTTCGAAAGTTGTATTTACCCTAAGGAAACTCTTTTTATCGATACTGATCTACAATATTTACATCGGCGGAGAAACGATTGACTTGACTCACAAAGGTATTTACATATAAAACAATCAAACATAACATACAAACAAACCCCAAACAGAAAAATTCTTCAACACATGCAAGTTAATATACGAGTATGCATTTTGAAAATCGCACCGAATCACGGTGCCATAAATGACCCTTATATTGTGCATCCTCCCCATGAGGCTTTGCGTAGTTTGGAAAATTAATTGCGGCACCAACATTGGGGATCGATTTTAGGATCTTACTTACAATCATATACGTAAAAGGGGCATCCAGTCGGGTTGCATGTATGGGAAAGGGTCCGCTGGTCACTTTCTTCATCGTAAGTTTGCACGGTCATGAGCACTTTTCCCGTAAAAGCAGTCGTGGCATTTACAATTGCAACATCTTTAAAGATAATAAACTTTTTAGAACAGATGCACTCATTCATACAAATGTAGCATTTACGAAAATTGAGATCCATTAAACGTATTTTTTTACACTTTAAAATAAGTTCTTTTGCAAGAAATTCGCAAAGTCTTTGAAGCCATAATGAGAGAGTGTGCGTGTGTTTGTGCGTTTGTGTGTGTGTGTTGAGGTTGCGAATAGATCGATAGAGTTTATTGTTCGTTGCTAAAGCGTGGAGTACAATTAGGAGTTAGCATTTATTACTACGTATAACATTCTTTAATATGGCAACATTGCATGTTCTCAGCAAATATGTGAGAGATTTTCAAAGTAGAAACTAAAACAAAATCATTTTATTTTAATGAATATGGTATTATTGTCAAAACGTTTCCATGCGAAGTTATTTCTCAAAAATATCCATATCAAATATGGTTGTCAAAAGTATGTCAGACTACCAAACGTGTAATGCAAAATTGAACTATTTTATTTATTTTGTTGATTGTGCTGCAAATTTTGCCTCTTTGTGCAATGTAATATTTTAAACCTAAAGCACAGTGAGACACTTCTTATGGCAGAAAATGTAGGACTCTGAGAAAAGCATAGACTTTGTTTTAACCCATCAATAAATCTTTGAGCTTCAAAAATAATTCAACTAAGGTTACAATATGATATCTAGTACAATTTTGTAGAGAGAGAGAGAGAGGTTAGCTGACTGTCTAGGTTAGCGATGATGGGCTTTGAATTCTCTATGACGTTGACGTAAAATATGCCAGTCACGGTATTTGTTCCATCAGTACAGGATACACTTAGATTGTATATAGACGCGGAATTGTAATCAAGCTGTGGCCACGCCATCAAATATATCCCATAAGCTGCAATATAGATAATAACATATTTTTTAAAATTCTACTATACGTTTTCTGAACGTTCGTGAAAAAGGATCAATTTAATTTGCATTTTATAAGATATAGCCTTTTAAATAAGTGAAATGAGATCTTGTGACATACAATTTGTGACAAATTAAATTTTCCTTTTTTTGATTCTTTCTTTCATTCTGTTGTTTTATATAAGCATACCATATTTTGAGATTTTAAAAATATACTTAAAAGTCACTGTGCAGTCTGATCGATTAAAAAAGGCATTCGAAGACTGTATAGAATACTAATCTTTTGCTGCTTTGTATTTTTGTATATCTGAAAATTATTCAACCGATAAATCCGCCAATTAATCGGTACGTTAATCTATTAATAATTAGCTCAACTAATCAATAACTAACTGCTCGATTAATTAACGAGTTGTTTAACAAATCTGGCAGTCAGAAAAGTCAAGTCAATCGATAGTCTTGCAGACAGTGTACAACATTGTATATATATATATATATATATATATATATATATATATATATATATATATATATATAATGTGTGTGTGTATTTGTTATTGAGAGAATAAAAGTCAAGAAAACTTATGTTTTCAGATATTTTACTGTATAATGTTCTTTATGTATAGCTAACGAACAAAATCTAACAATAACTGTTGTGTACAGCCACTTATCCGGAGAGCTCTGGAAAACTTGTTACTCCTGGGATTGCGTTTTTTTTCCCATCGTTCTCCTGTAAATGTTGTACACATCAAATCATGATACTAACGTTGCAGTAACAATACACCTCAGATAATGTAAATTAGAAGAGTAAAATATAAGTTAGAAGCTGTCTCACCAGAAGACGAGGCCGAGATTTGCCGCACGATGAAGGGATACTTGCTGTCGCCTGTAGATTCCGGGCCTACCGTCCAAGTCTCACTGCATGTCACGTAATCATTTACTGGGTCTGTCACTGTCAGCGTATGCAGCAGCGTCTGCTGGTAAACGCTTTCTCTGATACTGATTGAGGCCGGCAGGCTTGTTATCTTTGGTTTCTAGAAATATCAATCAGTCGATTATTACAATGAAGTTGTTTGATACATTTCCGCTTATAAGCAGATTTTGGAAACAGGTGCCATCATTTCAAACAGATTAGATATTTACACTCAACACTAACTGTAAATTTGTTCCTGTTGCCAGCCTAATTAACTCGACATCAGATTCAATATTTGTCAAATCGTGGTAACTAAACGGAGCCATTACCAAATCTATAATCTCATAAATGTGTTAATATTAACAATTGCTTTCTTTCATACAACATCTGAAATATATCATCATGGCATAAAACACTGCCTGTCAGGAGATTTAAATTTATGAGGATATGCTGACTTTATGGCATTCAATTCACGCCATTGTCGACAATTACTTACAGAGTTTTGAATAATGACTGTTAGAGTTGCCGTACTTGTCTTCAGGCAGTGACTCTCTATCACAACAAACACCATGGTGTAGCTTGAATCAGCCAGTAACTGCCGAGCCGATCTGACTGTGTCTAAAATAGAAACAAAGGAAAACCAAACAAAATAAATCAAGCTAATCAAAACAAGATAATCTTTAAGTTTTATGTCTGTTAGAGGTAACATAAGGTACGAACAATAATTAAAACACACACACACACACACACAAACACACACACACAACAACAACAACAGCATCAACAACAATACTAATACTAACAACAATAATAATAACAAAGAAACAAAGGAGAATCGGTACTCCGAAAGTAAGTTGCATCTGTTTGGAATTAGTAGCTTTAGGCATATTCTCCCTTTCTCTATCTTTCCCTAACACACACACACACACACACACACACACACACACACACACACACACACACACACACACACACACACAAGAGCATTATAGATTTAGTCATCATATAACTTTTAACTTACTTGAACTCTTATCGAAGGTGAAATAGTCGTCTTTGTACTGATATGGCTCTATAGTTAATCCAGAAACGTCGTATGGGTCGACGTCGGAAGCGCTGACGGTGAAGATAGTAACGCCGCTCGTTATGACGGTAACGTCGGCGATGGTCACGGTCATAGGGAGATTTTTGAAGTATGGTGCTGTGGCTGGTGGGAATAATACGTTACAAAATAATACATGATCACATGTGCATCCTTTCCTATTGATACTTGCAGACTTTATTAATTTCATGCATATTTTGCACATATTAAATATTATTCGAAAATTATAACCCAACCTCCAATAATTATGTTCTTTCCAGCTAGAATAAAACTGATGAATTAAAAAAATTGGGATGGGCTATCTATTTCGGCTGATACTATCCTTTCTAAGAATATAACAAACAACATGTCAGTAAAGCGATACTTATAAAGCGCTAGCACAACTTTTATAGATATTTTCATCTGACCGCTTATATTTACTTTTGTATATTCATCGCAATAAATTGGATTATTTTCGTTTGTCAATTCATCTGGTCGCAGGTAGCCTTTGATGGCTTTTCTTCGGCATAATGGAGCCAGTAGTAAGTGACGTTGCTGTTAAAAACGAACCAATCATTTGGTCGCGCACTAGATGCTAAATACAATTCGTTTCCAGCACGTGATAATGTTTGCTTTGAGGCTGCCATAGGGGATTATATAATAATTTGTCAAGGAAATTATAATCTAATCCGAATGTGCTGATTGTAACAAACGTTTATCTTTTACTTTTACTTCGCACGAGTTTTGGTTAAAATTCGCACAATGAAGAACGATATAGTGAAAAAAGTGTGTTAACATACAAGATACAGTGGTTCACCGGAAATTCCAGCCTCCCAAAATAAAGCTAAACTAATCAAATAAATACGCATATAAAAAACGAATGGACAAAAGAAGAGAATAACAAACAACAATAATTAAAAAGTAAACAGAAAGGAAAAACAAAGTACAGCAATCACCATCATATACAACAACAACAACAACAAAAACAACAACAAAGCTCGCAAAGAAAAAAATTAGAATATATTTGTATTGTGTCACCAAGAAGAGGCTATGATATTCAGTTTTATTTCCGTGGTCAGTGTATTAACAAAATTATGAATTTGATGATGGAAGTTCATTGCATAAGCATAATTAGATAACATGCAACATTTATAAATGAGGAAACATTACAAATAAATAAGTCCTTCAGTATTTAACCAAACCATATCTTACTTGCTAAATAATTCGTTGTGTTTCACAGAGAGAGAGAGAGAGAGAGAGAGAGAGAGAGAGAGAGAGAGAGAGAGAGAGAGAGAGAGAGAGAGAGAGAGAGAGGATGTATATGTGCTAGATATGTAACATGTAACAGTAACATATAGCACATGTAACAGTTTATCCCTAATGTTGAAAGTAGTTAAGGAAAGATCAGCATATGCTAATACACACACTCTTCTGTGATGACTTGAATGCCATAGTTCCGGTTTGATTCAACATCAGCACTGCCCCAGTCATAGCTGCCACCCACAGACACCGATGGCGTAGCAGTCTTGTGATTCAAAACGTAGCCTGAATCAGTATAAGTGTTGTACCTGACCAAAGTAGTGCCAGACCTGAAATGAGCAATAAATGAATACTACTTTTTCGAGTACGAGCAAAAGGTAGACTATTATCGAATGCTCTGATAGTTACATTTTAAATGAAAAAGTTGCAGAATTGTTTATTGATTAGGATTCGACAAATTGAAGGATAACGATATATTTAAAAAATAAATTCTACAATTACGGCATAATGTTTCACAATTAGAGAAAGAAGGACCTGAACTTTAAGACCAATTTAGTAGACAAATAAAATCAAAAACGTGACCACAGTTTAAAACATGTTTCAAAGCAATGTTATGATAAATGTACACGTCGATTGTCGACAAAGATCCTGACAAGAAGTGCCAGTTGATATTTAGTTAAAGGAAAAACATACAAAGCTAAGAAATGATCACATTAAAGTTACGACTACCATCCCATGTAATCGCCGTAGACAAAAGAAAGTCTTTGTATATCGGGTATTGTTGAAGTTCCACCTGAAATAAAAAGAATGCACTATACATTAATATTTGGTTTCCTAAATTACACATACAGTTTAAGAAAAGTAATTGTTTTACATATTTGTCATAATTTAACACAAGCATGCTATCTTAAGTTGATTCCGATATTTCATGTGAAAGCTGTATATCAAAACCTGTCTATAGAAATTGGTATATATACACATGTCTGTAGAAAGTCTTATATCTGTACATGTTTGTAGAATGCAGTCAATCTATATATGTCTATAGAAAAATGTATATTTATACATTTCTATAGAAAGTAATTTATCTACACATGTCTACAGAAAGTCATATATCTACATATACTAATAGAATGCCGTCTATATGTACATGTCTATATGAAAATGTATATTTATACATGACTATACAAAGATGTATGACTACATATATCTATAGAAACTGATATATCTATACATGTCTATATAAAGCAGTAGATCTATACATGTCTATAAAATGCGCTGTATCTATACATGTATATGAAATGCTGTATTGCACACTGATATATTCATATATTTCACTGGAAAGCAGTATCGCGCAAGGACATGTTAGTACATTTCACTAGAAAGCTGTATCGTACACTTACATATCAATACATTTCCTTAGTATACTGTGTTGGATTTGGATTTGTTTAAGGTACCGTTAACACTTTTTATATCATATAGCTACGATGCCTGCAGGGTGAAAGTTTACAGAGATGTCTAGCACTGGCGCATCATGCCGCAGACATGTAGAATGATGTCCCACCCAGTCACATTATCCTGACACCAGGGCGACCAGTCCTAAAATTAACCTCTTAATGCTGAGCGTTAAGCGATGCAGCTATTACTACTATTTTTAAAGTCTTTGGTATGAATCGGCTGGGGTTCGAGCCCACGACTTCCCGCATCCCAGGCGAACGCTCTAACCACTAGGCCGCTGAAGCGGTTCCCTAGAAAGCTGTACTGGACAACGTGATGGCCACGGAAAACCAATCAATTTCTTTCAATGTATCATCTGTTCTGATGGTGTTAATTTAATGCGACAGAATGACCATGTTAAAGTGTTGCGAGGGTATGTATGTATGTATGTATGTATGTATGTATGTATGTATGTATGTATGTATGTATGTATGTATGTATGTATGTATGTATGTATGTATGTATGTATGTATGTATGTATGTATGTATGTATGTATGTACGTACATATGTAGGTAGGTATGTACGTACGTACGTACGTAGGTATGTATGTATGTATGTATGTATGTATGTATGTATGTATGTATGTATGTATGTATGTATGTATGTATGTATGTATGTATGTATGTATGTATGTATGTATGTATGTATGTATGTATGTATGTATGTTTGTAGGTAGGTAGGTAGGTAGGTAGGCATGCATGCGTGCGTGCGTGCGTGCGTGCGTGCATGCATGCATGCATGCATGCATGCATGCATGCATGCATGCATGTATGTATGTATGTATGTATGTATGTATGTATGTATGTATGTATGTATGTATGTATGTATGTATGTATGTATGTATGTATGTATGTATGTACGTACGTAAGTTCGTATGTATGTATGTATGTATGTATGTATGTATGTATGTATGTATGTATGTATGTATGTATGTATGTATGTATGTATGTATGTATGTATGTATGTATGTATGTATGTATGTATGTTGGTAGGTAGGTAGGTAGGTAGGTAGGTAGGTATGTATGTATGTATGTATGTATGTATGTATGTATGTATGTATGTATGTATGTATGTATGTATGTATGTATGTATGTATGTATGTATGTATGTATGTATGTATGTATGTATGTATGTATGTATGTATGTATGTACGTACGTAAGTTCGTATGTATTAATGTATGTATGTATGTATGTATGTATGTATGTATGTATGTATGTATGTATGTATGTATGTATGTATGTATGTATGTATGTATGTATGTATGTATGTATGTATGTATGTATGTATGTATGTATGTAGGTAGGTAGGTAGGTAGGTAGGTAGGTAGGTAGGTAGGTAGGTAGGTAGGTAGGTAGGTAGGTATGATGTATGTATGTATTTTTGTAGGTAGGTAGGTAGGTAGGTAGGTAGGTAGGTAGGTAGGCATGCATGCATGCATGCATGCATGCATGCATGCATGTATGTATGTATGTATGTATGTATGTATGTATGTATGTATGTATGTATGTATGTATGTATGTATGTATGTATGTATGTATGTATGTACGTAAGTTCGTATGTATGAATGTATGAATGTATGTATGTATGTATGTATGTATGTATGTATGTATGTATGTATGTATGTATGTAGGTAGGTAGGTAGGTAGGTAGGTAGGTAGGTAGGTAGGTAGGTAGGTAGGTATATATGTATGTATGTATGTATGTATGTATGTATGTATGTATGTATGTATGTATGTATGTATGTATGTATGTATGTATGTATGTATGTATGATGTATGTATGTATGTTGGTAGGTAGGTAGGTAGGTAGGTAGGTAGGCATGCATTCATGCATGTATGCATGTATGTATGTATGTATGTATGTATGTATGTATGTATGTATGTATGTATGTATGTATGTATGTATGTATGTATGTATGTATGTATGTATGTATGTATGTATGTATGTTTGTGTATGAATGAGTGTGTGTAATGTTACTCCCATGTAGTTAAATCATGTGTTCTAAGATTTTGAATTTTTCTATTTTATTTCTATTTAAATTTTATTTCTTTTCATGTCATTAATTATTATTATTATTATTATTATTATTATTATTATTATTATTATTATTATTATTATTATTATTATTATTATTATTATTATTATCAAAGTATTTATGTTTGCAGGGTCCGATATTTTGTTAGAAACATCATCGTGTTTACTTAAGACGTAAATGTAACTAATGCAAGCACGAGTTTCGTATTAAGGTTTTGTCTTTGCAAGTAAACAGCCTAGAAAGGCTACGTAAATTATTGGCTGTGACCACGTCCTTACTTGCTTACGTTTGTGTAATACTCAGATATGATTTCGAAATCACACGAGTCCATCGTGCTTGTGTACATCGTGTGACGTATTAGCTTGTTTTAAATGCTCAGTTACCTGTGATCAATAATGAGTCGAGGTCAGTCAGTCGTGGTCATAACATCTTATAGAATCATATCATAATATCTTTCTAATACCTTAAAAGGTATTTGTATGCTGAAAAGAGTTGTTCGTTCGCACGTATGAGGAACAACATATGTATTGTTAGTGGTGTGATCTGTACTTCATCTATTTTCTAAATAATTATTTTCCCTGGAGATCTGCACAACTGCCTCTGGATAAAGTCATTCGCTGAAATTATTTCTCAAATTGGAAAATAACAATACAATACGTGATTCGTAGTGAAAAGATTGAATATTTTATGCTGACCTCCGTCTGACGTTATCATCCGCCATCTTGGCACTGAGATTCAGACAGTATCAATTTAGTACTGTTTATTCACAGGACTTTTGTGTTTTCACAACATTATAATAAATTTTGGATCTTTGTAAATCGCAAGTCTTGTTTCATATATTTACCTTTTCACTATGTTTTCTAGGGAAATAAATTATTTTTGTTAAAATTTATAAAGCTTGTTGTAGTCACTCTTTAGTTGCGTTACTCTGAACGAGCCGATGTCTATCTATATATTTATATATCAAAAACGAAGTAAAGTCTTATCAGATTACATATATATGTATTTATTTCTGTGTCTATATACGTTTTAACGGGAATGTTTCAAAACATTAAAACCCTCCTTAATTCGGTGTTGACCGCTAG